>CAUOFW020006504.1:0-23827 GCA_963454935.2 Ilex paraguariensis
GCAAGATCCTGCACAATATAAAAACGAGAACAGATCTCTCTCTTGGTGAACTCGAGTGAGCCAGTTGAGTGACCAACCACGCTGCTTGGAACAGCCTGCGAGGTCCGGTGGTAACCTGGAACGGCAACGGGAGACCCTGGGGGAGCGGAAGAACGATCCAGTAAGGCTGAAAGAGGTTCCTGGAACAAAGAAGAACAAGTTAGAAGGGCGCCGGAGTGTTTTTTCGGCGTATCCCTCCGACGATCTAGTCAGTCTTTGAGAAGAGAGAGGAAGGAGAAAACACTGAGTGTGTATTGTAGTAAGAGTTTTTTTTGCATACCCGTCTTGCCTTTTGCAAGGAGTATTTATACCTCAAAAGCTCATGATTGCTGTCAGTGTAGTCAGTAGGTGATCATTAGGTACAGGCAGTGTGCGCACTGATTCTGATGAGGAATGTCTTCTCTTCTAACTGCTCGGGTCCCGAGCAATCAATGCTGGTCATCGGGATGCCGACGGTACAATGTACTCCTCTCGGGGAGGATGCAATAAATGCTCTGTATTAGGAGCATTTATTGCCTTTCATTTCCGAGCCTTACCGCATTGAATGCGGTCTCGTCAAGGGATGGTGTGTAATTAATCGTTTTTCCCAAGTCGCGTGTCAGCAACGGCATGCGGTTTTCTCTGTCTTCGAAAGTGATATGGGTACACAAGATGCCACGCGTCCATCCCCATTGGCTGTGGCCCCTGATTCCACAGTACGTTCTGACACTAATTGTGTAAGACGAGGTCATGATGAATAGCCTAGACTAGCCTAGGCTAATGACCTGTACGTCATGTAGCTTTCCTCTGTGAGTAGAGGAGTCGGAGCAAGGACGTAGGGGATACTCTCGGCACCGAGGAAAGGCTCATCTCGGAACCGAGGAAGGATATACCGACCGAGGTACCATATCAGACCGAGGCTACGTGTTGGTTGTAACTCGTACTGAATGCCATGATCCTATATGACGAGTACCTCGGGGGCGAGGACCTTTATGCGCCGATGGTGCTTGATCTTAGCAACAGTGTTTTGGTAATACCGAGGACACGTGTCTTCATCATGGAGTATTTCAGAAAAGTCCCATCAACTGCCCCCAGCCTTCGATCTTCTGACACCGAGGGCACGCGTCGTAAGGAGACGAAGGGTTTCCCAACAACCACAAATGCTTCATCATTGCCTCGAGCCGCTTTCCCCGGCTTAGGATGTCGTGTGCATTAAATGCGCCGTTTCATTTTTCGCGCCCAATGATGAAACTGCCACTATATAAATGGGGTTCCTCTTGCATTTTCTTGTTTCGCCATTCCGAACTTCCTCAAGAGAGCCTTTTCCTGAATCTTCGCCGGAGATCTCTTTCCTCTTCCATCGTCAACTGCCCATTCTTCCTTAAAGTCTTAAGGCCAGCAGACCCATCGTTGCTTCTGAACTTTCTGGAAGGAGTCGCCTAAAGTTTTCCAGAAAAAACTCCGTTTGGCATTCGGGTGAGTCCTAGTTTCTTTCTTCTTTTCTTCCTCCTATCCCTTTTTGTTTTCCGATGACTGGAGGTGTCTCCGGTTGATACTTAGCGACTAATCCTCGGGAAGCTTCCTCAGGGATTTTTAAGAAAAAACACCCTCCACTTTCTCACTTTCTTAGAGATGCCTCGTCGTCGCCCTGCTCCCGAGAATCCTCAGGCTGGTTCTTCGGGGTCGGGGAAGTATAAAGTAAAGGGTGGTGAGCAGATTAATAGGTTTAAGGTCAAGTACGGCATTCCCCCGTGCGTAGACATAGAGGATTATGACTCGGTGGTGCACTCTCCTACCCTCGGGGCCGAGGATGCTATGCCCTTTTATACCAAGGCCATAATAGAGGGCGGAATTAGGTTTCCTTTACCCCCTTTACTTCTACAGTTCCTCTCTCACTTCCGCCTCTTCCCCGGGCAGTGTTGCCTTAATGTCTTCAGAATAATTATGGGGGTCTTAGAGCTCAATAGGCGCCTCGGGGTAAATATTGGGCTGAACGATCTCCTTTTTTGTTATTCCCTCTTGAGAGTCATGCCTCACCAACACTTCTACCTCAAAGCCAGGGACCCCTCCATGTACCTTGTAACTCATCTTCCCGACTCGGACAAGGGGTACAAGGACGATATTCTTATTTTCAAGGGATCTTGGCAGAGAGGTGTTGGTCCCGAGTATAACGGCTTGTTATGCCCTCTGGAATGGAGAACGACAAGTACGTCGGTTCCTTCGGGTTTATTATTTTGTTCTCCAGACTTCCGATGTTCATGACTACTTTTTTGTTTGTGCAGATATCCCTGCTCGGGAAACAGCTCCTCCCCCTCGGTCGCTGGTGAACTTTGCCGACCTAGTCACGGTTTGGAGATTTACTGGTGACAACGGGTTCGGCCGGGCTGCCCACATCCTGCTGAATTACACCCCCGGGTATAAGAAATTTTCACAGCTTCCTCAGCCTTTTGAGCCTTCGCGGTGGTCTGAACTCTTCGATCAGGCGGCGAGGCAAGAGGTCGAGGAAAACTTGGAGGAAGACCCTGATCGGGCTTCGGAGGCAGAAGTAGAGGGAGTAGTTGAAGAGCTCGGGGTCAGAGAGGACTTTGTTCCTTCGGACGCCGAGGTGGGGACTTCGGGAGGAGATTTGTGGCCGGACTTCCAAGTTCTACAATCTCTAGACTCCGAGGACGCCCTCGAGGTCGCGATGTCCAGCACGCCTCGTATTGACCTGGGGTTCCTGAGGCAGAGGCAAGCTCTTGCTGCCGGGAGGGGTCGAGGATCGACCGGCGGCGCCCCATCTGCAGGGACCAGTTCCACCCCATCCTCAAGAGTTCTCAGTCGGGGTCAAGTGCGTGACCGGGATCCTCAGGTAGAGGAGGAGAGAAGGGTCAAACATAGGCACGATGGCCTCGGCAGAGGATCCAGGGCATCTTCCGCTCAGCAGCAAAGCGGGAGAGGCCGTGGGTTACCCCCTGCTCCTCCGCAACAGCAACAAACAGCAACGACAACAGCAACAACAACGGCAGCAGCAGACTCCCCCTTCCCCTCCGCCGACAGTGGAAGCCGCGGAGTGGAACCCCCGAGCCACCGATCACATGAACCGAGTGATCAGGGTCGATGACTCCATTTTGCTGGACCCTCATGTCGCCAATGCAGTGAGTGAGACACTGCATTTCGAGGCTGACATGGCGGCTCACAGGGGGCGATCAACGAACGTGTTGTTCCGCTCTATCATCCAGAATTCCCTGGTGGTAAGTTCATTTTTGCTTTGGTTTCTTCTCTCTCGCTTTCCATTTTTGTGACACGCCTTTTTCCCTCCTTTGCAGGCTACCCAACAGATCTCCATAATAGCTGCGCGGTACCATGGGTCTAGGATGGACCTCCAGCGGGCCCGAGAGCAGAAGGAAGAGGCGGAGGGGGCCCTCGCCCGAGCTATGGAGGACGTAGCTGCCAGGGATTCTACCCTGGCGGGGCAGGCTGCTCAAATCGAACAACTCCTCAAGGATGCCGAGTCGGCTAAGGTTGGCGCTGAAAAGCTAAGTGCTGCCCTTGCCGATGCTGAGGGGAGGATCACCGAGCAGACGCGGCGGCTTTCTGCCGCGGAGGAGAGGGCGGTTGGCTCAGAGGAAAGCTGTCTGGCTCTCACCCAGGAGCTGGACAGGATCAGAGCCGAGGCACTGAACAGGAAGTCGGAGGAGCAACTCCGAGAAGAGTTCGCCGATGACGTGCTCCCTGCTCTTGAGGAAAACAGCAAGGAGTTCTTCAAGAAAGGGTGGGACGAGGCGCTCCAGTCTGCTGGAATCCCGTCAGACTCCCCGCTCTTCCAGATGCACAAGTACGTGCCCTCGGCAGAGATGGAACGGGCCGAAGCAGAGATTGCTGCCGAGGATGAGATCCCAACGCCGGTGCAAGTCTCGGCGGATCTGCCCGAGGCAGTGATAGTGGACTTGTCCGAAGAGGCCCCGCCGGACCATGCCCCTGATCCTCATGTTGCTCAAGGTCTCTCTGTTGCCGAAGTACCTCTCCTTCTGCCTGCTCCAGAAGCTTCTCAACCTTTTTATGCTGACTCGCCCTCGGCTGATGTTGTGGAGATGCCCGGGGCCAGATGAAAGCCCCTTTTTCTTTTTGATTGTACTCTTTTTTCTTTTGTAGCCTTTGGGGACGCAAAGCCCCTCTTCTTGAAATAAATCACGAGTACTTTTTCCTTTTTTGCGTACAGTAGTGTTTTTTTTTTTTTTTTTTTTTTTTTGAACTGTCTTCGGGGCTTGCCCATTCAAGAGGCACGCTCTTGTGTTTGCTTCGGGGACAGGAGTCCTTGAACTCTGTCCCCAGGGCCTTGCCCTTCCAGGAGGCTTGCTCCTGTATATGCTTCGGGGACAGGAGCCCTTGAACTCTGTCCCCAGGGCCTTGCCCTTCCAGGAGGCTTGCTCCTGTATATGCTTCGGGGACAGGAGCCCTTGAACTCTGTCCCCAGGGCCTTGCCCTTCCAGGAGGCTTGCTCCTGTATTTGCTTCGGGGACAGGAGCCCTTGAACTCTGTCCCCAGGGCCTTGCCCTTTATCTTTGTCGTTGGCAAGCACTTGAGGGAGAGGATACTTCAAAAGTAATATTTCTTTAGATTCATAACATTCCATGGTCGCATTACAAGTTTTCCATCCATGCCCTCTAATCTGTACGACCCGGCGCCCCCGATTGATATCACTTTGTAAGGCCCTTCCCAGTTAGGTCCCATTTTTCCCTCTGTTGGATCACGGGTATTGGCCGTTACCCTTCTGAGGACCAGATCGCCTATTCGGAATTCTCGCGCCTTGACCCTTCTGTTGTATAGTTGGGAAATCTTCTCCTGATACTTAGTTATCCTCAAGGCGGCTGCCTCCCTTCTTTCTTCCACTAGATCCAAATCCAATCCAAGTTGACGGTCATTCCCCCCTTCGTCGAAAGCTTGGGTCCTTATGGTCGGGAGCCCTACTTCGAGGGGTATGATTGCCTCCATTCCGTATGCCAGGGAGTATGGGGTTTCCCTGTCGAGGACCGAGGGGTGGTCCTGTACACCCACAAAATGTTTAATAGTTCATCCGCCCATTTTCCTTGGCTTTCTCCAACCTCTTCTTGATCCCATTGATAATTGTCTTGTTGGAGGCCTCTGCCTGCCCGTTGGCTTGAGGATAGGCAGGGGTGGAGTAGAAATTACGGATCCCGAGTTGCTCACAGAAAGACTTGAAACGCCCGCCGGTGAATTGAGTCCCGTTATCCGACACCAGTGCCCGGGGAATCCCAAACCTGATGATTATGTTCTCCCAGACGAACTTTTTGGCATCTATGTCGCGGATATGAGTCAACGGCTCCGCCTCTACCCACTTGGTGAAATAATCTGTGGCCACAATGAGGAACTTCCTATTTCCCGGAGCCTTAGGCAGGGGTCCAACTAAATCGAGCCCCCACTGGGCGAATGGCCAAGGGCTGGTCAGGGGGTGTAAGTCCCCCGCGGGTTGCCTGATTGCAGGGGAGAACTTCTGACACTGGTCGCATTTTTGGACGTATGCGCGCGCATCCCTTTGCATTTGCGGCCACCAATATCCCTGAGACATGATGCGGTGTGCCATTGATCGCCCCCCAGAGTGCCCCCCGCATATTCCTTCGTGTACTTCATAGAGAAGGTCTTGTACTTGGTCTTCTTGGACGCATAGCAAGTAAGGCCCCGAGAAAGACCTCCGATACAGTTTTTGATCCGGAGAGACCCAAAATCTTGGAGCTTTGAGTTTTATCTTCCTTGCTTCCTTTGAACACTCCGGGAGATCTCCTGTTGTTAGGAACCTGAGAAAGGGATCAATCCAACTGGGCGGCTTGTGTGCGTCCTGGATGACCATTGCCTCGGGAGCATGGTCTATGCAGGATGCGGGAAGGTATTCAATGGTGATCCTGCGCGACTGGGAGGAGTCCACCGCCGAGGCTAGACAAGCCAGGGCGTCGGCATGTGTGTTCTTGTCTCGGGACACTTGTTTGATTTCAATCCGGCCGAACCTTCGAATTACAGTCGTCGCCTGGTGATGGTAGGCCTTCATCCTAGGGTCCCTTGTCTCAAACTCTCCGTTAACTTGATTGACTACTAGCATAGAATCACAATGCACGATTAAATCGGTAACTCCAGTCGCCTCCGCTAACCGAAGTCCTGAGATGAGGGCCTCGTATTCAGCTTCATTATTCGAAGCCTTGAATCCCAGCCGAACGGCCTGCTCCGCAATAATCCCATCTGGAGAGGTCAGCAAGATACCGATTCCGGACCCCTTACTATTTGACGAACCGTCCACACACAAAAGCCATGGCGATCCTTCACAATTCGTTGGAGACGCTAAGTCGGGAGGAGGCGGTCCTTCTAAAACGGGATGCTCCCCCGAAAACTCAGCTATGAAGTCTGTCAATATTTGACCTTTTATCGCAGTTCGGGGTTTGAAATGAATGTCGTGCTCCCCCAACTCTACTGCCCACTTGGAAATCCTTCCGGAGAGTTTTGCTTTCCTCAAGATCGCTTTCAAGGGCTGATCGGTAAGGACAGTGATTGGGTGCGCCTGGAAATAATGCCGCAGTTTCCTTGCAGTGGTGACCAGGGATAGAGCCAGTTTCTCTAGGGGTAGATATCTTGTCTCTGCGTCCAGGAGCGCCTTGCTTATATAATAAATCGGCTTCTGGCGGTGCTCATGTTCACGGATAAGTACCCCGCTTACCGCAAACTCAGATACTGCCAGGTACAAGAACAGCATCTCCCCCTGGGTGGGGACGGATAAGGTTGGAAGAGTCCTTAGGTATTCCTTGATTCCAGCCAGGGCGTCCTCGCACCCCCGGCTCCACATGTTCTTCCCAGCACTCTTGATTGCTCCGAAAAAGGGTTTGCATTTGTCCGAGGAGCGTGAGACGAAACGGTTAAGTGCAGCCAGCATCCCTGTGAGTTTCTGGACTTCTCGGACAGTGCGGGGGCTCCGGATGTCCAGGATCGCTTGAATCTGATCTGGGTTGGCTTCGATTCCTCGTTGACTAACCAGGTATCCGAGGAATTTACCTGATTCCACTCCGAAAATGCACTTTGCCGCATTCAGCTTCAGCCCATACTCCCTGAGGGTGGAGAAGGTATCCGCCAAATCTGTCAGATGATCACAACTCCGTTTGCTCTTCACCAGCATATCGTCAATGTAGACCTCCATGGTGTTGCCGATCTGCTTTTTGAACATCCGATTCATCAGTCTTTGGTATGTTGCCCCGGCGTTCTTTAGTCCAAACGGCATCACTTTGTAACAGTAAACTCCCTTCGGAGTGATAAACGCCGTCTTTTCCTGATCCGGGGGATAGAGAGGGATCTGATGATATCCTGCTCGGGCATCCAGGAAGTCCATTCGTTCATATCCGGCAGTGGCATCTACCAGCTGGTCCACCTTTGGTAGGGGGTAGTCGTCCTTGGGACATGCCTTGTTTAGATCTGTAAAGTCTACGCAGACACGCCATTTCCCCCTTTCTTCTTTGCGCATACCGTATTAGACAGCCATTCTGGGAACTGTATCTCTCGAATGGCGTCGGCCTTCAGGAGTTTGTCGATTTCCTCGTTGACCGCGCTGGTGTGATGCGGGGCCATGCGTCGTGGCCTCTGTTTGACTGGCTTGTGCGACGGGTCAACATGCAGCCTGTGTGTGATTATCTCGGGGTCTACCCCCGTCATTTTCATCTCGTTCCACGCAAACACGTCTGTATTTTCCCTTAGGAACTCGATCATCTCCTCCTGTTCGGCTGTGGGCATCGAGGTCCCAACTAAGAAATACCTCTTTTCTTCTCCCTCTACCAAGGGCACCTTCCGGAGGTCTTCTACCGACTGCTCAGTTGGGTCTATCCGGAGGTCATCCATTCCTAGACGCCCAGACTGTAATTGCTATTTTTCCATAATCTCTTCTGGTGCTCGCCCCTTCTCCTGGCTGAACGCCCCTGCTCGAACGGCTGAATAAAAATAATTTTCGCGGACGCTTGGTCCCCCCGGATCTCCATGATACCCTCTGGCGTGGCGAATTTTAATTTCTGGTGGAAAGTGGAGTGCACCGCTCCCAACGCATGCAGCCATGTTCGCCCCATAATTACGTTGTAGGGAGAGTCTGTATCGATCACGACAAACTCGGTGTTGATGACGAAGGGACCTGTGACAACTGGCAATGTGATTTTCCCCACGGGCAGGGCGAACGAGCCGTTGAATCCGATGAGGGGTGTCCTGACTTTGGTGAGGTCTTTGAGGCCAAGACCCATTTGTTTTAAAGTTTTAGAGTACATCACTTCCGAGGAACTTCCAGAGTCTATCAAAACCCTTTTGACGTCAAATTTTCCTATCCTTAGGATCAAGACAAGGGCGTCATTATGAGGAGTCACTACGCCTGTCAAATTCGCGTCGGAGAATGTAATGCCAAGCTCACCCGTCCTGACCCTTTTACTAGGTGGCCCTACATCAACCTCGGCTACCTTCCTCGTGAGGTCGGACTCGAGTTCTTTGGACGTGGGGCGATCCAGGGAACATATATGGATGACATCTATGATGTTGTCCGGCTCCTCGGTTGGGACAAGGGCTTGTCTCTCTTCTGGCCTAGGCTCTATGTACTCTTTCAAATATCTGTCTCAGACCAATCTTTCCAAGAACGATTTGAACACCCTGCAGCTTTCGGTGCCATGCCCAAAATCCCGGTGATAGGAACACTTAACCTTCTGATCACGGGTGGAGGGGTCGCTCTGCATCCTGGGCGGCCATTTGAAGAACGGCTCGTGCTTGATTTTATGGAGCGGCTTGAAGATGGGTTCCTTGAACACAATGTGAATTCCTTTGGACGGACCCCCTGGAGGGGGTAGCAATCCCTTTCGGGGAATATCTTCCCGCTCCTTCTCTTTTCTCTTAGATTGGAGGGCTCGGCCTTTGCTGTTTCCCATCTCGTCCTCAACCCTCGAGTATTTGTTTATCCGGGCCATTAGTTCCCCCATATTCGAGGGAGTCTTCTTGGTCAGGGATCGGTACAGGTCCGTGTCCCTTGCCAAGCCGAGCCGGAAAGATGCTGCTGCCATGACCTCCGAGCAACCTTCTACCTCATTAACCTCTTCCCAGTATCGGATGGCGTACTGGCGAAGAGTCTCAGATTCCCTCCTTCTGAGGGTCAGCAATGATCCAATGTCTTTGGGGCGCTTACTCCCCGTAATGAATCGAGCCAGGAACTGCTTCGTCAATTCCTTCCATGACCCAATACTGTTGGAGGGAAGCGTCTCGAACCACTTCATCGCAGAGTCCCCCAAGCTCATAGGAAACACTCGGCAGAGAAACCGTTGGTCCGAATGATAGAGGGACATCATCTGCTTGTATTGCCTGACATGGGCTTCGGGATCGGATCGCCCGTCATAAGTTTTGAACCGCGGCACGACAAACTTTCTTGAAACCTCCATCT
The DNA here is from genome assembly GCA_963454935.2 of Ilex paraguariensis. Lineage (NCBI taxonomy): Eukaryota > Viridiplantae > Streptophyta > Magnoliopsida > Aquifoliales > Aquifoliaceae > Ilex > Ilex paraguariensis. The sequence goes on from CAUOFW020006504.1 coordinate 9,452, forward strand.
CACCGATCTCCCTCGTAAAGGGTGTTTGTATGACTTCGTCCTCGGCCTCATCCTGGACAGCCTTACCCTTTCTCCTGGAGTCTAACCGGGCTCTGAGATCAATTTTTTCCCTGACGGGATGCCTTCTGAAGTCCTTGAGTTCATCGGTAAGCCCCTCATTTCCTGGGCGTCGTGTGGATTGGGTTGAGTCCTCCTCGGATTCATCTCCCTTCCTCCGTCTAGACAAACCTCGTCGGAGGTCGTCTAGGGCCAATGGTCTTGCTTTCCTTGAATGGTTGTCATGATGATGCTCGCTGGCTCTGGGTCGCTTTGGGGCCCTAGAGCTTTCTGCTTTGTTGTTTAGGTGGTTTCTTAGATCCTTCGTTTCCGCCTCCCGGGCGGGAAGCCCACGAGAAATGAATGAATCCCTCGACCCTTCGCCAGAGGCGGCAAACTCGTTGAGCCGGCTTAGGACGTTTACATTGTTCTTTTTCCAGCTGTCGTAATCTATTGCCAAACTTTTCTTCAATCACCTCCGCCAGCTGACGAGCCAAGGGGGCTGATCCCCCTGACCTGATTCCCATACTGGTTTGAGGGGTAACCCCTCTTGACCGAGTAGAGGCACTTTTATTCATATCGGTGTGATCCCTTCCTCCGTGATGACAGGGAGCTTGTAACTCAAGACTCCTTTGGTGGGGGTCTTTCCCTTTCTGTCGAGTGTTCACCATGGTCACTGTTCTTTATAGAGAAAAAACTAGGAAAACTAGTCGTTTTCCACAGACGGCGCCAGATTGTGCGTGCAAAATCCTGCACAATATAAAAAACGAGAACAGATCTCTCCCTTGGTGAACTCGAGTGAGCCAGTTGAGTGACCAAGCACGCTGCTTGGAACAGCCTGCGAGGTCCGGTGGTAACCTGGAACGGCAACGGGAGACCCTGGGGGAGCGGAAGAACGATCCAGTAAGGCTGCAGTTAAGAAGAGAAGACATTCATCATCAGAATCAGTGCGCACACTGTCTGTACCTAATGATCACCTACTGACTACACTGACAGCAATCATGAGCTTTTGAGGTATAAATACTCCTTGCAAAAGGCAAGACGGGTATGCAACAAAAAACTCTTTACTACAATACACACTCAGTGTTTTCTCCTTCCTCTCTTTCTCAAAGACTGACTAGATCGTCGGAGGGGATACGCCGGAAAACACTCCGGCGCCCTTCTAACTTGTTATTCTTTGTTCCAGGAACCTCTTTCAGCCTTACTAGATCATTCTTCCGCTCCCCCAAGGTCTCCCGTTGCCGTTCCAGGTTACCACCGGACCTCGCAGGCTGTTCCAAGCAGCGTGCTTAGTCACTCAACTGGCTCACTCGAGTTCACCAAGGGAGAGATCTGTTCTCGTTTTTTATATTGTGCAGGATCTTGCACGCACAAGCACCATATTCTACCAACCATTGATCTTTTTTCTTTTCTTTTCTTTTTTTAAAAAAAAAATTTGGAATTGCAGATCACAGGTTTTAAGATGGTGAGTCCCCACAGTACCTTTTGTAAAGGATCCAAAGAGATGTTTGTTGGTGAAGAGAGGATGAACCCCTCTCTCTCTCTCTCTCTCTCTCTCTCTCTCTCTCTCTCTCTCTCTCTCTCTCTCTGTTGATATGTGTTTGAAAGAGCTGACGTATTGCATTGTCCACATAAAAAGTTCCTTAATTTACTCCATTAATTGGCAACCGACCCAAGTTGTATAAGATTTATGGTATGTTGGGGTTTGATTTTCATACATGCGCTACCAAGTACCAATCAAATTGTCTTTGTGGATGAGTTCTGGTGGCCGACATCTTTAGTTGCTATATATAGCTTGACTGTTTCATGCTAATTACTTAAATAATTGTCATGTATCTAAACCTTTCCTCGATTAAGTAAATGATTAGACATCGTTTTCTATTCATGTCTACGAGCTTGATAGTGGGTTGGCATGCACAAAAGCCAGATTTTATCACTGCAAATATGGCCATCACACCTGTTTTTCTGTCATTATCTGGTAATGCATTGGTACAAACATTGTAGGACAATATTACAATACCCAAAAAGGAAATTTCGTATCCTAAATTTAAATTTTATAATTTTTGATATAATTTTTTGAGTTTGTTTATAATGAATCATGTTATAATGTTTAAGATTTGAATTACAATATTATTGGGCCAAATTATAATTTTTGTGATAATTTGTGATCAATTTTAATATTTTTAATTAAGAATAATCGATCACAAATTAGTACAAAAAAGTGTAAAACAGCCCTCTAAGAATATTTTTAAAGCTCTCGCAAAATTTATAACAATAGTAAGACACCCAAAAAAAAAATTTGTGCGGTAGACTTTTCTAACATTGTAAAGGGGTGAGAAGGCCGTTGATGTGACACAAACCTTTTTGGTTGCAACTGGCAGATAAGGGGAATACTTGGTACTTGGTAGTATGAGCTACATAGGATTACTAATACGCACCATAGGTGAACAATTAGCAACATGAAAAAAGGTTAGAGGGAATATTTTTTGTTTGTTATGCAAATATTAGTACATTGTTCTATCGTTTATCAATCACGTGACAGTTTTTTTCTTTTCATCTTAGAAGTAAATAAAAAAAAAATAGGGTTAATGCATTATTTAGCATTTGTTTGGAAGACCGATATAGAGAGTAAGACGCATGCATGATTGCATCCATCACAGCTAGATTAGTTGAATCACCTTAATTTCTTTGACTTCCAGCATACATATCTGGGAAAACAAACTAGCTATAATTAGGCGGAAGCATTGAGTATATATTATGGCAAAACATGGGCCAACCACGCACACCGGAGGCTAGTTGACTAGTTTGATTTTAGCATAGGATATAGTCTAAAGATCATTCAATAAATAGGTTTTGAGAGAAGGACCACTTGTTCTACATTTCTGGAAGCCTAGAAATATGAACCAATAACATTAAACTGCACGTACCATGGCATGAACCATAATTCTTATAGAAGCCAACTTACTTAACCTGTCACAGAGAAGATGTATTGATATTTTTGGGTCGATGATGATGGGCCTCTATCATCCCAAGCTACCAGTCCATGGCCTTGAAACATGTTTGAAAAAGTAGTGCTAGTAGATTTACAACTATGAACTTTCAGTTCCTATTGAGAAATACCTTTTGCCAAACCTAAACTGTATTGATTGTGTGACAAGGCTAAGACACACGAAAAAGGAAGAATAAGAACAAGAAAAGTGGCAAAATGTTGTAATACAGTTTGTTAAGTGCTCGTATAAAATTAAGAAAAGAAAGATAAAGGGGTTAGAGATCAGAACAAATAATAAAGAAAACATTAGTTCGATCTAATTTGTAAATTCAATTCAATACAACTATTGAATTGGACGTGGATTCCACCTAACATTAAAATTCACAATTAATTCAATTACTGCATGAAATCAGTTTTCTAATTAAGTCTTTAAATTAGATCCCTATAACATTGCTCCGAATAATAAAACACGATACTAATAAAATCTAAAAAAAGTTTCGCGGAGAAAGAGAAAAGGACAAGAAGGTTTGAAGGAAGATTTTAATATAAGTTCAACACTGGCGTTCTTCGAAACAGTGAGGATGCTCATAAGGCTTGTTGCCAGAAGAGAGCCGCCATGAAAAATTTGGTTTCGCAGGAACTGTACTTTTGGCGCCAAACGTGTCACGTGGCACGTGCTGTTATGCACCTTAGCTAACACTCTAACAGTTGGTCTGTCGTGGGCTTGGGCTTCCATTTACACTCTACTTGAGCCAGTGGTATCTACTGCCCATTTTCCGTGGGCATGGAAGGGTGGACTCTATCAGGGCCTGATATAATGTTGGAACAGGGGCCGAATGAAACCCATTGGGCGGGATTATTTACACCCCTTGAAAATATTAGACCAATTACTTTTGGTTGAATACAACCACAGCAGTGTTATATATTTGTTTCGAATTTTGTGTATGATTGTGAAATTATTTTAAGAAAAGGCCTATTTGGGCAGGCCCGTTAAGCACATATTAGGTTGGCCCGAGACCAGCCCATTGACTTGTAGCCTCTGATCAAACTGGGATAGAATGTGACCGAAAAATCTATGCGGCCCGACCCAGCCAGTTGCAGAAACCGGACCCTTGTCGCCCAGTGCAATGCAAGGCAAGGCGGGCAACGTCCGTCCGGTGCACTCAAAATCCGTTTCCCGCCCCCAATATTGTGTACGATTTAGCTTAATTTTATTAGGCTTCAGTCCTAAATACAGGTTAATAATTAAGTCAATTCGGATGGGACTTAACTCAAGTTTGGAGTCAAATTTAAACAATTTTTTAGACAAACAAATCTAAAAAACTCAGTTCATTTATATGTAAAATAGTCGAATTACTTGAATTTGACTCCACTTGGGCTTTGCTTATTTTTTAAACAAGTCGAATATGAATAATTTTTTAGTTTTATTTATAAAAATAAATTCGACAAACTCGACTTGAGGTCACAAAATTTGATTCAATTGTACCTAGTCTCCAGACTATTAGTCAACTTTTATGGTTTAAAATTATAATACAACTTGCTCAAACAATTTTTCTTTTTAGTCCCACTTTATCTAATGTACAGGGCTCAAGTGTTTTGAGTTGGGTTTGTCAAACTACTAAGGTTCTTCTACATAACATGTGCATCATTATTCTATTGGGTACTTCTAGTCGGAAAAGCACTATTCTGATGCAAAACCTTAAATTACAAAGGCGAAGTGGGAAGCCACAAGCGCCCAGCTGTTTTGCAATTGACAAAGTTGAATTCAGTGGATGGTAATCATGGTGTTGCCCCCCACCCCCAAAAAAAAAAAAAAAAAAACCAACGTAAGAAATCAGTGGGTGGGTCCACCTAAGTTGGACTGGCTAGGCAAATAAATAGGGTCGTTGCTACAAAGATTTTGTAGTACTAGTACAGAAGGGAAAGTAATGTTAAACGAGGGAATTTTGCGCCAGTTTCATTCAAATTAATATTAGTGTTAAATGGTTCTTATTTAACAGGGTTTTTACTTGTCATATGTTTCATAATAATACAATGGGCGTCAAAGCTAGAACCACATGAATATGTGCAAGAAATAATATTTTTGAGGTATCGTCCACTCTAGTACACTAGTTGTATTTTTTTTTGTTATATTATTATTCTTGAATTCAAGAAGAGAATAAAACTGTTGCAGTGAACATCAAGAACGAAATAAGCAAGAACAAGAACTCTAGATTTATGATATCCGCTAATAACCCTAACTTTGGTACAACTAAATAATTTAACCTAATAAATTTTATAAACCCAATTCTAATAAAACTCCTCTACCAAATTTATATTGATAACCAACATACTCGTGATAAAAGCACGTCCCCATTAACTTATTATTTTTTAGACTTAGTAGACATAAGATACTCACTATTTTCAACAGTAACAGACAACAAGTTTTTAAAACTGTGACATCGTCCAGTTACTATACGTTTTCAATAATTTCTTTGACAATTGAATGAGGAACTATAATTTATTAAGAATTATAATAATTTATTATCTATGTATTCCACATTTCTCGGTCACATTGTGTGTCTCATATATGTTTATGATCTATGAGATTGTTCTACAAAATGCGGGGTCACAATTATCACTAGTGGTGTTCATGGGCCTAAATGGGTTAGTCCCGTGTATTTTTTTTAGGTCGGGTCTGAGTAGGTAGGTCCAAGCCCTTATCCAGGTGGCGTACCAGACAGGTTGACTTCTGATAGGAATAGATTATCCGCAATCCAACTCATCACCTATTGGACAGGTCTATTGGGAGGGTTTTGCAGACGGGCTTTATATACATAACCGCAATCCAACTCAACTCATCCCCTATCTTCATTTAAAAAAAATTAATTTAGTATTTTTGTAAATTATATTTTAAAATTTAAAGTAGAGTTAAAATGGACAAAAAAAATATAATGAATAATTTTATTTATAAATATGAGAGAAATTGTGTTACAATAGAATGATCACATCTTAACTAGACTGACACCTATCTATAGGGCTAATAGTTGAATGAGTTTGAATCAAGCCTAAAAAGCTTATTTTATTAATCGAATATAAAATATTGTTCAAAATGAGTCGAGTTTGAACGAGCACAAAATGAACCAAGCCTTAGTATTTACATATAAACGAGTAGAACTTGTCAAGTTTATATCGAGTCTGTCAGACTTGTTTTTCAAACGAGTTAAAAAAATTATTCAAGTTCAACTCGTTCAAAAAAAGAGCTAAATTTGAATGAGCCAAAAATAAGATGAACACAAGCCGAACTTGATGGAGCAAAAAATGAGGTGAACACAAGCCGAGCTTGAAGAGCGAAAAATGAGGCGAACATGAGTTGAACTTGAACAAATCAAAAATAAGGTGAACACGAGCCGAGCTCGAGTAGCTCGGTTTGGTTAATAACCCTATCTATCCACCTATTTATCATATACACAACTCTATCATTTAAAATATGTACGTTTATACGTAAATATGGATACATACAAAGTATGCTTAATTCACGTATATTTAACTTTCATTGATCAATTTTGTTTTCAAACAAAGTGGGTGGACGACATGTGGGTTCGTGGGTCAAAATTTAATGATTTTTTGTAAGCAGACTAATTAACAGAGTTTCGAGACAAGTAATAAACTTGAGGGCAAACCCAAGTTTTTGAAGGATATTGGGTATGCGTGGACTAACTTATAAAATTTTAACCCAAAAAAAGAATTCCGTGGACCAACTCGATCCATATACAGCCCTCTGCTGAATATTTATAGGTTCATTTATTTTGAATTTGGTTAAAAAAAAAAAATTAGTAAGCTCTTAGCATTATTACACAAAAATAAATTTCTCCACGCTGAGATGTAACGCACCAGCGCCATGTTCCAAAAAAGGACGATCACTTAACATCGTCCATCAAATCATCACGGCGGATTCTCTAGTTGGACGACTAAAATTAGACAAGGCCACACTCTGTTGGGGTCCACTGACCCTTCTCGCAAAAGTAATTATTCTTCTTCCAGCGCCTACTGTGATGACACGTTTCGGCCTTTTGTTGGTTTTAATTTTAAGTGATGCAGGTCCAATGGGCCCCACGGCCTTATCCACCGCCACGTCTACACTTTGTTGTGTGCGTTTCTCTCCCTCTCTCGGAAATGGGCTTGGAATGCGAGTCGCCGCCACAACTTTGGGCGGTTGGATTGACGTAATCCAGGGAATATAGGACAAGATTAACGGTACCCTAAAAAATAAGAAAAACCCTATATAATCCGAATACAATTTAAAAATTAAAATTTAATTGTATATCAATTTTTAGGGAAGTCTAAGATGAATAGACTCAATTATAAAAATTGATACGATTCATTCATCTAAAAAATGATATATATATATTTAAGTTGTAATTTTTTTAAATTTTATTTGAATTATATAATATTACTCAAAAAATAATTTTGATACAATACAAATCTAAAATAAAATTGTAATACCATACATTTAAATTTTATAATTTTTTTAATATGATACTAAAAAGAAAATTGTGATAACATATCATAATACATTTAAATTTTAAATTTTTTGTGGTTTTGATTAAAATTTTGAGATTTGTTTATAATTAAAAAAATATAATTTTTAAAATTTGAATTATAATTTTTTGGACTAAATTATAATTTTTGTGATAACTAACGATTCATCCTAAAAATATTATGATCAATTATAAATTTTTTAAGATCAATCACAAGTTACCCTAAAATAATCATCAAAAGTTATAAAAAAAAATTCCTAAAAAGTGCATTGCTTAATTATACGATGCATAAGATTTTTGTCATTATGGGATTTAGAAGAATTAGAGACACACAATTTTATCTAATGGTAGGAGTCTAGATGGCTCTACAGCCCCTAGACTGACATGTGAAATAATGAAGCTGTTGTGATGTCCAACGGTCACCGAAAAAATAAGCCGAGATATGGTGACTCAGAAGAGTCGAGTATGACAACTGACATCGTATTTAATACGACGTGACCTCTCATTTTATGACAGAATGAGTGACGATGACAAGACTAATAAATGTGCACCTGCACTCTAGGAGTTTAGGCCTACCATCATAATGTCTAGGCATTAATGGCTAATACGCCGAGATGATTTGATCGGCTCTCTCCGAAAAACTATTTTTTCCGAGTATTCAATGCTCAGTTGTCAATGTCAGATGTCGATCTGAGGGATGTGGATACTTGGGGAAGGACATAAATGTTCGGTATTTGGCCGAGCACTCGTCCCGTCATCCTAGCATTTAATAAGAGAAAACGTGAGTGGGGACAACTCATTGCGCGAGGGATGGCATGTCAGACATTAAATGGACAAAGGTACGTAAAATCAAACCAAAAAAAGACTATTCATTGAGTTGAAACCCTCGATCTTAGACTGACTTAAGTTTTAGAGGGATAAGTCAGACGTTCACCTGACCCCCTTTTTCTGACTCTGTTGTTTCAAATTTACTAACTTGGAGGTCACTTTCTTGAACTATTGCAGGAAATATCCCGTGCATCTACCTCGCAAAATATTTTTTCCATGATTCGAATTGTAATCTCCGAGCCTTGTTCATAGCTCTAAAACATTCTGTGTTAATCCAAACGGAGGAATTAATTTCCATCTCACAAAGCCCATTAACTGGCCTCCCATCTCCAGTTTCTTTTGTCCCTCTCACTTCAGCCCTCTTTCATTTTCTTTGTGGTTCTATTTACTTAGTCAGCATTCCTCGATGGGATCCACTTTCTCTTGTATTTTCATGGTTAGATTACTTTCTTGACAAGTAATTTCATTCACAGGTCATGCAACTGATCAGGTCAAGCTTTAACAACCACTGAAGTGCAAAAATGGAAAACCTACCACACTCACATCACCATTTACAAAAGGGGAAGAAGATTACTAAGGGAAAAAAAGGAAATAAAACTTACAAAAGGAGAAAAAAAAAACATACGATTTTGTTTAGCCAATTAAATTAGACTTCACTTTATCAAGTTTTCTCTCCACTCATGAAAGTGCTTAGCAATGACACCCATTTTGAGCACCCCTTAAACGTGCAATCTTCCACAAGTGGTTCCGGAATAATTTGACCACATAATGGTGCAATCTCGATTGAGTAATGCTATTGAGACTTGAAAATCTGATATAATCGGTTGATTTAATGATATGACTTCATTGTTATCATTAAATAAACACCAAGTTCTATATTTAATTAAACCCACAGTCAATCTAATAGTTATCTATAATATAAAACAGGGTAGATTTCAATAAGTTCATCTAACTGTTTTAAATAAACTCATCAAACGGTCACTAATATTCTTTTTAAAATCATTCACATTGTACTATGTCTTCAGGTATGAGTTACCCCCAGTGGTTAATAAATTATATCCTAATAGTATTGCTTATCTCGATTTTGGGTTTAATGAGTAGTTTTGAGATCACAGATTATCTAAAATTTTTGGTATGAATTAAGCTTTATTAAGATTATTCAGATCAGATTTTATTGAGTGGTGTTATTTTTTTTACTTTACTGTTTCTTAATTTGTATACCAATCAAAAAATAATATGGAATGTCTCATTATTCAAAACTCGGGTACTGTTTTAATTGGTTGAGTGAAGAAGGAGAGCAAATGCAAAAGGAAATGGCAAATATGAAAAGAGATTGCAAGAAGAAAAGGAATCATCCTCCTGACCACATCAATCTCATAGTCAGAAAAGAATCCAATAAAGTCCACATTACATATCACATTTCCACTCACAAAGAATAACATTGACTATGTATATACATATATATACTGTAGGCAACATTCTTAAAGTAGTGTGCTATTATAACGACATTAAAATACGGTCAAGAAGACAAAAGAACCCTTCTCTCTCTCTCTCTCACACACACACACATTTAGTAAACCAACACATGGAACCACCACCAAACATACCATCTCAAGTGTCTTTCTAGCTTTAGGACCAGTTGGAGGAAAGTGGGTTGTTTTCCTCTCTTTTGAAGACTCGGTAGCTTTTGCTTTTCCTTTACTGCCTCTCGATCTATGGATACTGGTCAGTGGCCACAGGTAAAGAAACCATGTTTTCTCTCGAGCAAATCATGATATCTTCTTCCTTTAGTTGGGATTTTCAAGGCTAATTTAGAACTTTTTTTTTTATTGTTTTGAATTTTTTTTCTTGTTGATGGGTAAATTCTCAAAGGTTACTACTTTTCTAGGAGATGATGATGTTCAGCACCCACTAATCTTTGAATTTATGTAACTATGGTCTGAAATTTTTCATTTTTTCTTGAAAGTACTGCACTTTTTCCTTTCTTTTTCCATCATCTAATAAAGGACCGGAAAAAAGCTAATATAGTTTGTTTTATTGCTGGTTGTAATCTTCAAACTGTAAAGCAATTACCTAGTTATCTCTGTCTTGTTTGCCTGCTACTGCTTTCTTTCTATATCCAAATACAAATTCTTTGGATGAGAAATTCTTTGTTTCGACTATGTAGTCATGGCCTTTTTCTTGTCTTTCTGTGGTCTTCCTTTCCTCCTTTTTTTCCCAGGGGATTGGAGTGATGAAACCAGTGGAAGGCTCAAGGCCTATGGTAGAGAGGAAGCCGAGGCCACAAAAAGAACAAGCTGTGAACTGTCCGCGGTGCAATTCAACTCATACCAAGTTCTGTTACTACAACAATTACAGTCTCTCTCAGCCAAGGTACTTCTGCAAGACTTGTAGAAGGTACTGGACTGAAGGTGGGACTCTGAGAAATGTCCCAGTTGGAGGAAGCTCAAGGAAGAACAAGAGATCTACTTCATCATCATCACCAGCTTCATCAAAGAAGCTTGCTGATCATGATCTGGCCCCACCAAGAATTTCTCAGTCTGCTTCTCAAAACCCTAAGATCCGCGAGGGCCAAGACCTCAACCTAGCTTACCCGCCCTCTGGTGATTACAATAGCCTCTCTGAATTCATTGGGTTACCCTACAGTAACAACAATATAAACCCTAATACTTCATCAACATCATCTCATCTCTCTACCATGGAACTTCTCAAGCTTGGAATTACTTCAAGAGGACTGAATTCTTTCATGCCGATGTCGGTTTCTGATTCGAGTACAATATACTCATCTGGCCTGGGTTTGCCAGAATTTAAACCAAGCCTTAACTTTTCATTAGATGGGTTTGAAAGTGGTTTTGGAAGTCTGCAAGGGGTTCCAGAGACTAGTGCAAGACTTCTCTTTCCTTTTGAGGATTTGAAGCCCGTTTCAGCCACAACTGAATTAATTGAGCAAAATAGAGAGCAAGGAGAGTCTAATGCTTACTGGAATGGAGTATTAGGTGGAGGGTCATGGTAATTGCATGTCTAGTAAAAAAAAAACAGAAGAAGGTGGTGTTGTTTTTTTCTTTTCTTCCAGGTTGGGGGAGACTTGTTTGAGTTTTGATCAACACTAACAGATAGAACCTTTATCTTTCTATTGGGCTCGATCTGGAGATAGATGGCTCTTAAACTACTTGTGCTTGCACCATCAAGACCTTGGTTTTGTGTCTATTGTACGTCTTAAAGATGTTCTTTTTCTCAATTCTGCAAGTCTTAATTCATGTTGATTTTGCCATAAATAAAGCTCCTAGATTTAGGTGCAAGAGTTGGTGAGATGTTTGAAGCTTGTGAGGAGCTAAAAAGGCTTTGCTATATATGTTTGTTTCAATTTTACAGAGACCATCTTATGTGGGTTGATCACTTGATTGGTAACTTCTTATTTAATCTCATTGCACTAGTGGTTCTCAATACTTTCCAGCAAGCTTCTTTTCTCTTTTTCTTTCTTTACATTTGGCAAACAGGTCAGGATTGTCAGCGTCAAGTGTGTCTCTTGAGATTCTTCCAACCATTAAAGCACCTTCAGGAAGCAACTAACTAGGATCTGGAGAAGAATAACAGTACAGGAGACAACTAGGTATGACCCATGATCAATATCTTCACATCACATGGTAGACCACTCAAGCTGCAGAATTTACATATAATCTTTTTATGTCCACTCAGTTCTTCGTACCCATTCATCACCTTGTTTCCCATTTCCATGAATGATCATTACTTTTACTTCCATTTCACATTCGTTTCTCTATCACATATCAAGACATAGAAAAGCTAGCATGACTGGCATTCCCTTCTTTAGTTAAGAGTGGGACCCACAAACATTCCCCTCGGCAACTGTGTCGAAGAATTATCAACTCCACTCATCAGTAAGTCATCTAGTAGAGGCCCTCTGTTTATTATATTATTGTTGATAGTCCAGCCTATACGATATAGTGTTAACCACTAGGGTTTTTTATAGTGGTAGATATAGGCACACCACCCAAAAATAGTGGTGGCCCCTTTCTTGCCAAACTTATATGTCATGATCTACTTCATATATATATCTGTTTTGAATCTTTTAATTCTGCTCTTCTGAATCTGTGGATGAGATTTTAAAAAATATTCAAGTCCTAGTATCCAAGTTTATAAATGAGGCTGTCAGTGGTCAAATTAATGCACCATTATATTTGAAACTTAACTCATCTTGACATTGGACTTAGATCATGATGTGTTTCTAATTTAACTAATCTTAGCGCCAAAAGCAGAAAGGCTACTTTGTTTCGGATCAAACTAGGGTCACATTAATCCGAAAATTCAGAAAAGAGCACAAAAAATACAACAATTTCTTCAGTTATATCATACAAAACCATTAATACCCTACAAAATAGTATTTTCTGTGCCAGAACTTTCAGCTATTTATGCCTTCGAAATACAGCAATTTCTTCGAGTCATCACCTTCATGAGAGTCTTCACCAGTAGGCCTAAAGTTTTGTCAAGTTACCGTTTTGGTTTAGACAGTCCACAGCTTAGAGGTTGCTATAAAAGGTTAATTGAGCAGTAGGATTGAAACCCTTCAGAGGTATTGTGACGTTGACCTCTTCGATTGTCGTTCTCACCAAATCAAACCATGGATATCTTCCCTGCCCGTTTTGGTGGTTACCCTTGTCAATCCTACAAAGAACCATGGCTTTATAGGAATGATCATTGTATTATGTGAGTTGAACAATTCGGTTGACTGCTCAAGCTCTATAGCAAGTTTCATTCTTTCCTTACATGATCGTAGTCAATCCATAAAATTCTTGTCTATAACGAAGCATAGAAGAGATAAATGGTAGACTAATAATTTATCTTTATTTGCTTATCTACATCCAGAAGTTCAATAAATTGTAACATGCATGGAATATTTCTCCACGATAAAGATGATTAGGATGAATTATTTTTATCTTAAGAGATTAATGAGTAGTTGTTTGGACAGATAAGCAGTTAACATCATTACATATAGACATTTACAGGTTTAATAAATTAACACATGCATGGAGTATTTGTCCACGATGATCAAGATGACTAGCAATTAGGTAATCAAGGGAAAGTGGCCTAACTATGGTGACAAATCATCTTAGACAATGCTTATTCACACTAAATTGATGAAAGGTCTGATCTAATAGCATTGATTTCTGTGATAAACTCCTTGTTTGTTCTTCGCAAAAATGGAAACCTAGAATGTCACTCTCACTAGAACAACCATTTCAAGATGACATTGCCTGAATACATTGATGTAAATAAATTTGCTTTCTGTTACGATTGCATGAACAAATTTAAAACCAACAAAAAAAAAACACTAATGAAATTCAGGCCCTGAACAATTCCGTTAAGCTAGCACTACTATATTGAAAATTCTTGGGTATTTGTTTGGACCAAATTCTACATTTTTATGGAAAAAGTGATGAATGACATAGTCAAAGTGGTATGTTTAGATTTAAGAATAGTTATAGCCTCTAAAACAGAAGGAATGAAATGTTTATCTTAAAATTTGCAAATGCAGTAATTACCAGCACCAAATGTGCTCCAATAATTTAAAATAGCAGTTGAGACAAAGAAGAGGCTGAGGAAGAAACCGTCTGGAGAAAACTAGATTAATCATCGAGGTAAAGATGCCTATAAAAGGGGCATTAATTACAAGGAGACAATACGATCAAACCTATCAAAGATTCACGACTTTGACATTTTAGAAGTAGTTTTAGGCTAGAATAAAATTAGGATTAGTCTTAGAGACTGTTCAACAGTCTCTTGTAACCCAAAGCTTTCCAAATTAATAAAAGTTTTTTTTTCCCTTTTATTAATCGTTTTGCTTTCATTTTTACTTGCTTTATTTCCATCGATTGTGTTCATTCAAGAAAGTTCTAAGATAAAACAATTAAACCCAACATCAAACAGTCACCGACATTTTGTTTAAAAAAAAAATATAAGTCTATGATTATGAGATAAATCTTTTGT
>CAUOFW020006505.1:0-23824 GCA_963454935.2 Ilex paraguariensis
GGGGTGTAAGTGTATATTTAGTGTTGATTTTAGTCACTTATTTTATTTGGGTTGCCCTACTGTATACAAGGCCTTTATTGTGTATTCTGATTAATTGTTGTAACACAGACTAAGAGTATTTGCTATGTTCATTCTCTCTTTTCTCCTTCTTTTAATCAAAGTTAATAAGATTAACCACGTTTTGGGGAAGGGATGTAGAGCTTCATACAATGGGAATGCCTGTTTATGGCAATTATTTTGGGTACTATGGATGGACAGAAATAGAGAATTTCCAATGAGAAAGAAAAGTGGGGAGAAGGTAAACTTCTTGGCTTTCCCTTTGGGCAGTTGTATCCAAAGCATTTGAGGTTGTGTCATTCTTCTCCCTTAAAAATGATTTTTGGGTGGTCTTCTTGCCCACTTTCCCATAACCTTTTACTAATTTAGTGAAAGTTATGTTTCTTATTAAAAAAACAGAGGATAATAAGTCTTTCATTAGAATCCTAAGGAGTTCTCTGCTCGAAACCTTAATTCTGCTATATTCATACTTGGCTGTTTAGTAATACTTATCTTTATCTACTTACACCTTCCTTCATAATGTACTGTAGCTTAATTTGGATCATCTATATATTTCTACTTGTTCACGCAAGAAACAATTGACTTTGCACAGAATGATTTGAAGTTTTTTAACAAGTGTCTCTAATCCAGACTTTTCATCTAGACCTTGTACCCATAGAATGTACAGGGAAGAGAAGACTGACGGCTAATGCCAAAGAACCATCATAAATAAACATATTCATATACTTTTCATAGGAAAAGTATAAGCTGGCTGAGCTATAATAAGTTGAATACCAAATTTATGAGAAAAAAAAAAGGAGTTAGCCTAGAAGCTAAAAATTATTTAAATCCAAACCTTTTGTTTCATGTAGAACTATTACACGACATATTCAGAAGGAAAAGGAAAAGAAAAAGAAAAATAAAAAGGAAAGGAAAAAGCATTAGTATGAAATGGTAGAAAAAACATAAATAATCAATTAGTAAACATTAGAAAGCATACCTCCAGAAGCTGCACATGCAGGCCACAGCAGCAAGAAGCAGAAAGCTTCCGCCGTAGGACACTCTGAGATTTAGATGCATAAATGTAATGCAGAAGTCATTCTGGGTCTCATTCAGAAACAGTGTAATTCAGTGCCTCTGAAAGGTCGGTCATGAAACAACTCATTTGTCCCTTGTTAACCATTTTTGATAAAGATCAAATGCACTATCAAGCTTTCTTGTCTTGCAGTACTTTTTCATGAGTATTAGAAATGGAACATGATCAATAGGTATACCAGATCTCTGTACCTTGACAAAGAGCTCTTCAGCCTCCTTCATTTTACCTCTTACACAATAACATTTAAGCAGCTCAGTGTAAGTAATAATATCCGGATCATACCCTCTCCTCAACATTTCATCATGTAACTGGAGAGCTGAATGAATGTGGCCAAGATTACAAGCAGCACCTACCAATAGATTATAAGTGACCAAATCAGGAAAAGGGCCATTTAAGAGCATGTCTTTCTTTAGAGAATGAGCTTCCACAACATTTCCACTTCTTATTTGTGCATGAATCAATGAATTATAAGTAAATATGTTGGGCAAAACGCCAAATGCAACCATCTGATCTCTAATGGATAAAGCTTTTTGTATATCTCCACATCTTGCATAGCCATCAATTATAACATTCCAAATGAGAGGCTCAGGTATAACCAAATTCTCTAACATTCTAACAAGAAACTCATTAGCTTTAACAACATCTCCGTTAATACACAGGCCATGGATAATCATTTTGAATGATATTTCATCAGGAGAAACACCCATTCTTGACATAACACTATGGATATAGCAAGCCTCGTCAGTCCTTCCTTCCTTACAAAGCACACTGATAAGAGTATTGTAAGTGAACGCATCAGGAAGTAAACCACCTTTAAACATTTCACAAGAGTACTTGTATGCAGTGTTCACGTCTCGGCTCAAACAAAATCCATGAATAATAACATTATATGCGACAACATCCATTTGGGTACCCCTTTGGAGCATCTCATCCCAAAGAATGAGACCCTGGGCCACATTTTCGTGCTTAAAATAACCATCCATGAGTATAGTCGAGGTGATCAAATTCGTGGTATGCTTGTCACAACTATCACCTAATATTTCCCCAAGAAGCTTTCTAGCATCCTCTAATAGACCTTGATTACAAAGTGCATGTACAAGAATGTTACATGTAACTCTATTTGGTGTAACACGAGAATTAGCCATGGAAGATAAAAGATCAAGAGCCTTGTCCACGTTGTTGGTAAGGCAATAACCCCTCATTAATGTGTTGTAGGTGGCACAATTTGGAGAGGGACCCCTGTATAACATCTCTCCAACAACCCACTCAGCCTTCTCCAAGTCACCGATTTTACAAAGTCCATTTATAAGGAAATTGTGAGTAAGAACATCAGGAATAACACCTTGTTGTACCATTTTGGTCCAAAACCACAGAGCTACTCCCAACTTACCTTCCAAACACAAAGCCCGCATAGTGGCTACTTTGTGAGTGCAATCTACTTCCAAAGTGCAGCTACTAATCCTTAATCGTGTCCATGACACACTTTCCCTGAAAAGTTCACAGAATTGAATCACAAAAAGATTTCAGGCTAGAAATGTCTATGCTCTAAACTTTACAGAAATCAGTATAAAGATTCCTTTTCTTTCGGGGGTCGGTCTGAACGAATAGTAAAAGCACATGATTTCCTATCACAATACACATATAATCATATTAAATTCTCAGTAACTAATCATTAAATATAAGAAAATAGTACTTTTCCTGGTTAATGAAGGTCTACTAGAATAAGTATCAAGCCAGAAAATTGTTCTAGTAGTTTGATTTATTTTGTACATAATTTGGTTGATTTAAAGTAATAATGGACAAGGCAAAAGAAGCAAACACTAGAGGTAGCATCACAGTTGAGAACGGGATATTTGATAAGGATTAAAGGATCAAGATTAAAAAATGAAGATTTGAAGATAAGGCAGCAATTTAAGCCTTGTGGGAGTCCAAATTAGTAAGAAATTTCTTTAGAATTGGATTAGAAAAGAATTCTAGAAGATAATGTTTTGATATGTCTTCAATATTTTAGTTACAACTTTTGACTCCGATCTGATTGACTTGATTTTGCAACATTGGAAAGAAAACTTCAAAAGTTACAAAAGTTTATTTCATGAATTGACTTTTAACTATGTCAAAAATGAACTCGAAATTTGGACAAAGACGATGCGTGCGCCAGGACGCACTTCCGGAATATAATGCACGAGTTTTGACCTAAATGTACTTTTTTTTGCAAGGATGAGTTCCAAGGTCAACCCTAACCTCCCTAGTATAAATATAGCCTCTTTCTTTTGAGTGAGGAACAATTCTAGATCCAATTTTCTACACCTTTCTTTATTTTTTCTCAGATCTACCCATGGACAGTGAGTAGTTCCCTTTGTATTTTTAGCCTAGGGTCATGGATTTGTGATTGTTTATTCAGATATTTATTTTATCCAATTATTTTCTTGAATTTAATGTTAAATCTTTATTTTTTCAATATTAATTAAATGTTTTAGCAAATTTTTATGATATGTATAATTGTTTGATTGTTTATAAACAAGATTGAGTTTTTGGTATATTCAATGTTTATGATTCCCTGCGAGTTTTATGAAACTAATTGTTTAATTTTTATTTTCATATCAATCAAATTAATTGTGTTCCAAAGCTATATTTTCCAATTAATTACATTAATTTGAAAATCAACTAAAATAATTATGAATTGCATGAATATCATTTTCTAATAAACATGAACAGATCCAAATACCGAAGTTAAAGAGTCATTTTCCCAGTAGATTATTTCTTTTAAATTTTACTTTACAATTAATCTTCAACCAACTCAACTTTTCCAGAAATCTTTGTTTTTCCATTATCTTATTCCTAAATTCTCTTGAATTCATACGGTTCAACGTCGGACTTACCAAGTATTTACTACTTCTTGATCACCTGTACTTGAGTGTGCCCTTTGGGACTCGGGCACCTACTTTTCTAATACGTGAAATAGCAATTCAATGTAATCGAGACATTACAAGTATACACCAAACAACTTCCATTCAACTTCAATGTAAATGAAGAACTACATAGATAACTATTAATTAACTTGGAAAAATTGCAAGGAAAAAATGCAATATAAAGCGCCCAATTCCCAAATCTATTGTGCTTAAGAACAAAAAATAAACAAATCATTGCCATAAGCCACAGTCATTTAGTACCTTTCATGACAAAAATTTAGCAAAAATTTTCCAATCACCACATCCCTTTAATATTATCTAAGAGATTTAAGCTTACCTCATTGATTTCAAGCGGTTCAAACTACCCTTCAACATTTCATCCAAAGCATTAAAAACCGCACTCGAACCATCTCCTTCATCATCACAATCCTTCTTTTGTGACCACCACTCTGCTCTTCTGAGCTCATATCCATCACCAACATTTGCAGCAATCATATCCTTAATGGCATTTGGAAATATCTCACTCCCCCTACAAAATATAAACCACACATCCAATAATGCAAGCTCAACTATTAACATTGTCAGATTTGGTAAAGCATGCTATTATAGCTTATGGTTGGACAGAAAGTAGCAGAACATATTCATGTAATGAACCCCAACCCATTTTTTCGGATGAGGCTCTGTAAAGGTGAGTTAAGTTCACATAGACATGCTTATATGGATTAGTTGTTGCTGAAGTGGCAAAATAGTAGTGCCAAAACAGGACAATTGTTAGGTGCAGTGGATAATACCAAAAGTCGTTATGTATTCGGTTCACTGCTACAGAAACACCTTCCATCAAGTTATACGGACTACACTGGGCTATGACTTCACATATATGTGCATATATGCGAGTTGGAAGCAGTCAGTTACCTTCTATCGACTAAATCTCTGTTGGGTTTACTGCAGAAAATGTCGTTAAAGATCTGACTGATACGGTCTTTGATGGAGTCTAGGGTTTGGATGCTACCGTTGAAGATTCGAAGAAGAAAATGGGATTCTTCGGAAGCAATTAACAACTGAAACTCCAAATTTACAACCACCAAACAGTGAAATTTGTAGTCAAATTGCACATACACACACAGATATCTTATAGAATGCATTTGTATACGCACCATAATATAATCTCTTCGAAATGATAATTACAGAATAGAGTTTTGTAGCTGAGAAAATTGGGAGACTTACCGGTTGCATTTTTCGGGAAAGAAATGATTTTGGTAGGAACTCCATACAAATCGGATGCAACATCGGAAACACGAGGCAAATTATCAATTGACTTACTCCCAAAAACATCGTTCTCAACCTTAGGAATGTTGAGAGTGGTAGCAATGAGATCGATTGAGAACTCAATTGAATCCCACGAATGTTTATGACAATGTGCTCAACATTGGGATCCGTGTCTCTAATGTGAGCTTAGAACTCTCTAATCATGTCCTTATTTGCATGTTCTGGGGCAGCGAAAGGACCAGTCCATCCCTGATTACCGAAATGCGAAGGGGTAGAAGAATTTCTTACCCATGTGAAGTCGACGCCTCGCTCCATTATGACCGGCTCAAAGCTTTCTCATCCCTTAAACTCTGGTCATTGTGGGGAGTCTAAAATCGATTGCTCTCATTGAACAACTCAATCCTAGCCTTTTTCTCAACTGTTGGTGTCATCCCTAAATTCAATCGGTGAATATGTCTTAAACTAAGTGTATATCAAATATTTAAGTTCAAATCGATATACAATTCATTGTTGATGATGATCGAAAGAGTGAGTTGGTGATGGCAAAGAGTTTTGAGAGGTTTGACTCGAGTTTAGAAGAGTTGGGAATGAAGAGAGATTGTCAAAATCCGATTAGAAAACCCTCGGCCCGACTCTTAACGAAGGCCACTCTAGCGGTCCCTGAAGTTTTGTGGTACAACTAATTGTTTAGTTTCAATCGTCCTTTGGATCACTATGAATTTTCCTCCTCTCTCCACTCGACTTAGTGAGCCCTCAAATGCATGCATGATGTATGTACATGAGTAAAAACATGCATGGATGAAATTTGGATCTAAATATAATGCATTTAATTTTCAAAGTTGAAATGCACAAAAGTCATAATTATGAAAATCACACTAATTCATCAATTAACTTATCCATCCTCATTTCATCATCTCATAGATTAGTCTATGTCATATTAATAAACTAGTCATAACCCGTGCCTGAAGCCACGTTAAAATATAAAATTCGAACATCCAAAAAATCGATCTCACTATATTAATTTTTTTTAAAATATATTAACTACAAATTAATTAAATATTAAATGATTAAATATATGATAGAAATGAGTAGTGTGATATTTTTAGGGAGGAAATATATAAATAATTAAATATGTGATAGAAATGAGTGATGTGATTTGACGTTTGAGTCTGACAAAAGAATGATGAGTGAGGTAAGTGATTGATGATGGTTTTGAGGGAAAAAATATGACTGGGATAAAATTCAAACACACTCTTGTTTTATTATATAGATATAGAACTACACACTTATGTAGCATTAGAGCAATTTTGAAAAACTTAGTTCAATTTCTACGGTCACTCACATGTTTTCTAATTTTTTCTTTCTTTGATCAACCCATGAGTTAAGTATGTGAAACTAAACTCCAGCACAATTAAGAATCTATCTAGATTAAAACATTGAATTAGCCCTACATAAATTTCTAATGCATCGTCTAAGTAAAAGCCTAATCGGCTAGTGAGAGTCGTAATTTGATTGTTCTTTTCATACTATTTTTCGACACTCTCCATATTTGTTTCATTCCTTCTACTCATTATTGTTAAGAGAGTTTATATCCCGCATTGAATAGTTAGGACTACCATGGTTGGTTTATATATTTGAGGGGCCACTCCACCCATTACCAATTGGTTTTGGATTGGGTGCTCTAATATGGTATTAGAGTTGGGCCTTGGGTGGGCAATAGGTCAAGTTTCTTACCCATTTGAATTTTTTGATATGCATAGTTGTTTGCCTGTTGACCCCATGTGCGAGCTCGGGTCCCACTTGAGGAAGGGTGTTAAGAGAGCTTGTATTCCATATTGAATAATTAGGGCCAACAAGGTTGATTTATATATCCTTAAAGGGTCACTCCACCAATTGACAATTGGTTTTGGGTTAGATGCTCTAACAATTATGACCTTAATAAGCACGATTGTGAATTTCGTACTTTACGTCTTTAGCTTCTTTGACATTGTAGCCTAGCTTTTTGGGCTTTACACATATGAGCATTTACAATTATCACATAGTACTCTCAGCAATTCAAGTGTTATTGACTTTAGTCATCTTTTTATGCCTTACATTTGTAGTTGGTCGCATTGGACTCTTTTTTCACATTTGACTATTTTGGTATCTTTTTAAGGGATATGGGGTTTTACTAACCATATTTATGTGTTCACTTATTACCAACACTTAAGAGTCATGTAAGGTCATTAACAATCTCAAGCTATTAAGTCTTTTAATCAATGGAGGCCATTGACTAAGGGTACAAAAGGTTTTATGAATTTCACAAAAATTAATACTATCCAAGCATGCAAGGGTGGAAGAGACTTAGTTTTTAGATCTTGCTTTAAGACTTATAAGTATTATGTGCTCTATCCTATAGTATGACTCATAGTAATGCACTCAACTTTGATTTGATCATGATCAAGTTAAACTTTGAATGAGTAATGCACTCAACTTTGATTTGATGATGAATAATGTAAACTTCGAATCAAAATGTGATCACCATGATTAACTACAAAAACTAACAAAGGAAAATCTTTTTGCTCTTTTTTCATATTTTTGACAACAAGCAAAAATAATGCATGCTTTAATTCATAAAAACAAAGAAAATTTTAAGCTACCAATTACTTAGTCCCTAATGCATGATATGTTAGGTATGCTCTTAGGGTCAAGTCTATAAATGCACACTCACTCAAGTGATGGAACATGCACTTGTGGGTCTCCTTAGGTGTTGTATGCTGGATGCATCTATTAAGTCTTGCTTCCTTACACAAATGACCTTGACTTTAAATGGAATCATTGCATATTGGCCAGTTCATATAAGGGTTGAGTTAAGAGGTTATTTAACTTCTTTTTACTCCTTTTACTTTTCTTGAATTGCTTCCTAGATTCAAAAGGATTACTTACCTTAGGTTCATGAAATCTCTTCCTTGGTGGAACCTTAGAACCTCCATCCAATCCTATAAGCCAACTGAGGTCATGAACTTAACTACTCAAGGCTTTGGATTGATAAGCTAGGTGTACCAGCTTTCTATCAAGATTATCTAGAATGTAAGTGCCCTGAGTGCTAGTTTGATCGTGTCTACAACAAATGTCACAAACTAGAACCTTATTGGAAATAAAAGATTGAAACTCAAGCTTCTTGGGATTATGACTTCATACCGAGTCTCATTTACCTTTTGACAGTTGCGGTGGAACATGTTCTAGTTTTGTAGTAGGTGTGTCTTTTTCTTTGATAAACACAATTTTAGAAGATGAGGGTGTGGACACATTATCTGTGTAGCCTAAAAGCATCTCTTGTCACCCATATGTTTCCTAACACTCAACATCTTATCTAGTTTTTCTGTGCCTACAGGCACCCTTTTTGTGAGCGTTGGAGTTATAGCCTAGTTATTAGGATTTTTTTTTAGTTTTTTTTAACCTATTTCGCCTTTGCTATGATTTTTACGTCTTACCCAGACCACAAGGTTGTTTTGATCAGTTGCACTCTTATTTAGCTATATATACATGGCTATGCACTCAATTTGTGTATCTTTGTTACTCCCAATAATTCTAGTTGGTATTAGAGCCAGCCAAAAGCCTAGCCTACCCTAGCTTTAACCTTAACCCAAGCTACAAATCCCTAGCCTTCTCGCTGCTGCCCGCCACCTCGCACACCCTTTCCCGCCAGCACCACCAATTCGCGACCTTTTTTCGCAGCCTACAACTACTGGTTTTTCTTTTCCCTAGGGTCAGAGCACCCTAGGGACTTTTAGAGGGGCTGGATTCCCTCCGTTGATCTACTTTTGATGCAGTATATCATTTATATATTTTTCTGGATTTTTTGTGCCGTGACATGTTATTTGGGACCTTTCTAGACCTCTTATTTGTCGCTATTATTCAACTACAGGTATATTGTTCTCACTTGTTTCAATCTATTAATTTTAGAGTAATTTCTATCACGGTTGCCACATTATTATTATTACTATAGCCACTGTTGAGGGACTTGAGAGCTCTACCATTGGTACTTCAACTGGGAAGGTACCAACCACTTCTATAGGGATTACCCTTTTTACCTTTATGTTTAACCAAGATAAAGTACCTACTAACACAGTTGCATTACTGGTGATGCTGGGTATGATCTCTTAGAAGATTATGACACAGTTATTGGATGACCGTAACTTTGCTGACTGGTTACGCTTATTTTAGCTCTTTTTTGGGCTTGTTGGGAAGTTAGGTTGGCTGGCTGGATTGCATTCAAAGCCAACTAATAATGACCCAAGATATTTTGCGTGGTTCTCTAAGAATTGTGATATTCTTGGATGGTTATTTGGATCTATGGAGTCATCTGTTTGTAGGATTCATCAGTTTCATAACTCTATTTCGAAGCTATAGAGTGCATTATTAGATGTGTATTCACAGTTTTCATATGCTCAATAAGGAGATATGACTTTTCAAGACTACTATGACTATTTGACTCAATGCTGGCTTGAGTATGAGACTCTACGTCCCCTTGTTGCTATTCCGAGGATAGAGCTTGAGGGAATGACATTTCTGCATACTCGAGAACAGGAGGATAGGATCCACAAGTTCCTTATGGGGTTTCATGATAAGTTTGAGGGAACTCGTTCCCAAATATTGTTGATGTTGAGGCCTCCTTCTCTTTATAAGGATTATTCTATAATTGAGCAGATGAGCATCGTATCTGTATTGCATCACTTCTAGTTGTGACCTTGATTCCTTAGGCTGACTAGATGGCCCTTGCAACTACTGTAGGATTTCGCAGGGTTGCCCGTTAGGGATGGACAGTGTCTAGACCAGTGCAGACAGGACGATTCTCGCTAGTGTGATTAATTGTGGCCTACCAGGGCATTTCAAGACTGCTTGCTAGAAGCTCCATCTAGAGTTTAAGCCGCCTTATCTTGTTCCTTGAGGCTATACTACTACTATTGCTAATGGACCATCAACTACTACTACTGCCCCTACTACCACTGCTCCTCATTGGCAGAGCAATATGGATGTTATCAGTTCTAGATTAGATATGCTTATGTCTGCTATGACTTCTTAGGGTCCTACTACTACTGCTGTAATTACTACAAGTATTCCTCGTGCCTTCTATGCTCACACCGGTCTTTTTCCTTTTTGAATGCTAGACTTAGGTGCGAATGGTCAGATGACAAGTGAGGCTCATCACTTCACTACTTTTGATAGCCATTACACACATAGGTTTAGTTAGTAGGTGGGACACATGCTCCTATTATTAGTAGGGTTACAGTTCGCCTTCCAGATGACCTTACATTACATTCTATTTTTCATGCGTCAAAGTTGACCATGAATATATTATCTGTACATCAGTTAGTCAGAGATTTTTGTTGTGTAGTAGTGTTCTTATGTGATTCTTGTTATTTGCAAGACTTAAATACCAGGAGAATTATTATCAAGGGACATGAGAGAGATGTGCTATACTATCTAGGCAATCCAGTTCCAGTTCCTCTACCGCATATACCTACTTTATCTTTATATGTTTCGAGCTACATGCTAGTATTTTACTTAGTACTTGTCTTTATGATTTTTGTTACAAATTGTTCAGTTGTGACATGACTATTTCGAACATACAAATTTTAAATATTTATATATGCTATTTTCTATTTTGAGTAATGCTTGTGCTAGTGGTAGACTTGATTGTGTTATATATTCACTATCAAAATATGTAAGAACAAGTTATATTCTCCGAATAAACCAGTCTCATAGGCCATTTGGTTTGATACACTCTGATATTTAGGGACCCTTACCTATTATTATTCTGTCAGGTGCCCGATATTGTGTGACCTTTATAGATGACCATGCCCGTTGTTCTTAGGTCTACCTTTTGCATAGAAAGTCATATGTACTCTTTGTTATCACTTAGTTTCTATAGATGATTAAGACATAATTTGATGCATTGTTCTATCTTTTTGTTCGAATAATGCCAAAGAATATGTGTCTAATGCCTTAGTGTCTCACCTTTCTTCCTATGGTATCCTTCAGTAGCTCATCTACCCATATTCTCTTGAGCAAAATGGAGTTGTTGAAAGGAAAAATAGGAGTCTTATAGGGATGGTAAGTTGTATGCTTAGAGGTATGGGGGTGCCTAAGTCTTATTAGCTTTTTGTAGTTCTGACTTTTGCCTTTCTGTGCAATCGCACATCGAGTCGTGTTTTTCAACATAGGGCTCCCTTACAGATCTTATTTCTTAAGCGGACAATTTTTTGGTTCCTCTTTGTGTCTTTGACTGTTCATGTTTTCTTTAGGATCAGTCTCCCACTCGTCATAAGATTGATGATAAAACTATTCATTGTGTCTTTGTGGGCAATTGACAGCAGTCTAAGGGTTATCGGTGCTATGTTCCAATACAACGTCGTATATATCATAGTCTATATGTTACTTTTCTTGAGCATGTACCTTATTTTTCTACTTCTAATCCTGTGTCTGCATCACTAGTTGTCGATAATCCCTTTGATTTTCCTTACCACTAGTCATTATCATTACAGAGTTGCCAGTTACACATGATACCCCAATTATACATGATATTGTTTATTGCCCTTGCTCTCATCCCCTTGCTAATGTCCCCTTTGCTTTAGGCAATGAAGGTAATATTTCTTAGTTGGTTGAGTATACAATTGAGCCTATTGTTAGCACTGATGAGATTGCAGGTGTTGAGGTTTTTGAGCCAGTTGATTTATTTGATGAGACTCTGTCTCTGGAGGATGATGATTCAGGGCATCGTTATCCATGTTGTGACCGCTAGCCAGTTATTCATTATGATTGGGCCACCAGGGCTTTATATATGATCTTTGGTTATGTTTCTTATGCTGAGATATCTCCTACATTTCGGGCTTATAGTATGGCATTATCAGATACATTGATTCCTTACTTTGTTTCAAAGGTTGTGCGGGAGTCTCAGCAGATTTTTGCTATGTAGATAGAGATGGACGCTCTTCAACGTAACCATACATGTGATTTTGTTTCTTTACCTTCAGGGGTGAAGCTTGTTGGCTTTCGTTGGGTTTACACCCCGAAGTTTTTTATAGATGGTACTATTGATTGTCATAAGGCTAGACTTATGGCGAAGGACTTTACTCGGGTTCTAGATTGCAATTTTGGAGCTATCTTTGCCACGGTGGCAAAGTTGACTACGGTTCGTTTGCTTATCTTTCTAGCTACCTCATATTCTTAGCCCCTTTATTAGTTGGATGTGAAGAATGCGTTTCTTCATGGTGATCTAGATGAGACTATTTATATAGATGCACCACCTTGGTTCCATGGTGAAGGGAGTATATTGGGAAGGTGTGTCGATTGTATAAGTCTCTTTATGGACTAAAACAGTCACCACGAGCCTAGTTCTCTCAATTTAGTGGTGTTATTGTACATTTTGACTTCACCAGATGTCATTATAATCATACATGCTTTATTTGACAAAATACTATTGAGCAGTGTGTCATTCTCTTGGTATATGTGGATGATCTTGGGAAGGCTTTAAGTTCAAAATATTTTTAGGTCAAAATAAGATTTTCATTGAATCCGGAAGATTGGGAAACATTGGAAGAGGTAATATGGGGTGTAATAAAGTTAGGAAGTATTCCGGAGTTAAAGCACATTCTAGAAAGAATTCGGATAGGAAGAAATTAGACACTGCCTTAGTATTTGGACCATAATTTTTTACCCTGATGTCCGTTTGAGCTGAAATTTTACAGGAGACAATAGACTTCCATGGCTACAAAAGTGCATTTTACAAAAAATTTCCAAATCGAACTCTAAATAAGCCAAAACTTCACTAGAAGTTTTGGCTGAAAATAGGATGACGTTCCAACGTGAAAGTCCGTTTGGACGACAATTCGTTCCAGTACTTTGGTGTTTGCAGAGTTCTGATGGAAGAGCAAAAGTACTGGGAGCAAGTGACGTTCGAACGCAAAATGACGTTCGAACATGAAGCATCAATTTGCAGAGTATCAGATTTACGTTGGTTGAACTCTTTTCTCACCCTATAAATACATAAGGCCATCTCACTTAGCCCCATATCAACATTTACAACCCTAGAAAGTCTTGAAGCGTAAGAAAGAAGGGGAGAAACACAAGATCAAGGGAGATTTTCATATGGAAATGGATCAAATCGTCTAGTTTTTTCATACAACACTAAGGAAGAAGAAAGGTAGGGGTTTCTTCCACTTTTGTTCATTGAAGTTAGGGTGTTTTGACTCTTAATCATATATATTTGTTATGGAATCCTTGTTTCTTGATGTTCTTGCAAACTTTACCATGTTTTGAAGGAAGTTATAGTTTGAAAGCCATAAAAATTCATGTTCTTGATGTCCAAACCTAGTTTTTGAGAAAGATGGATTTTCTTCTTGATATTCTTTTGTTCTTGATTCAAAAACTCTAGTGCTTTATTTGGAACAATAAAAGTATATCTTTTGATGATCTCTTGCTTATTTTTCTTGAGATGTTATATTGGAAAAATACCTATGAA
This sequence comes from Ilex paraguariensis, assembly GCA_963454935.2. Classification (NCBI taxonomy): domain Eukaryota; kingdom Viridiplantae; phylum Streptophyta; class Magnoliopsida; order Aquifoliales; family Aquifoliaceae; genus Ilex; species Ilex paraguariensis. The sequence goes on from CAUOFW020006505.1 coordinate 13,811, forward strand.
ATTTGGGGGTTTTTGGATTTATTTGTGATTTCAGAAAATGGTTGGTATTGTAACTCTTGTGTGGTTATTTGGATGAACATGGGTGACTATTGAGCGGATATCGTAGAATGGTGTAGATGCGTTTCTTACTCCGTGCGGGTTTGAAGGTTCCTTACCACTCGTAGTGGGGTTGGTGCCTTGTGAGGACCAAACCACTATTTGTTCACGTGGAATCGAGGCTGAGGGTTAGTATACTATTTCTAAATTGGATTCGTCACTATCGATGCGTCGGTATACGCCCTTCCTAAAGTTTTATATCCTTGCGAGGATTGGGTGTGTGTGTGTGGGTCAGGATATTCTCAATGTATGTATTCATGCGAAGTTTGACTTCCTACCTGAGATATGAATACAAGTACAGATACGGATACAAGTGTGGTTAATGATACAAATTTGGGGATACATATACAAATGTGGACGAAATGGTTTATTGTTGGAAACGGTTTAATGTTGGAATGGTTTACTATTTGGAAATTGGTTTTACTCTTCATTTAATTTATTGCTATTGTGTTAACTTGAGATCGAATAAATTATCACTGTTTTACTTCAAGTTCTATATGATATTTTGGAAAGTGAGACCAAACTGTTTTACATGTTTTTCAAACCTTGTTCGAGCTTGGGAGGATTTTGCTATAGAGCTTAGTGCTCACCCCTTACAAACAATATTTATTCTCAGATTTTGGTTTAGAGGAAGAGCTCAGAGTTGATGAATAGGTAGCTTGGGAAGCTCAATTGAATGGAAGCGTGGATCCCGAGGCAGATGTCTAGAATTGTTCTCTTTATGTCCTAGACTAGGAGATTCATTTTGAGACAATGTGGATGATATTTTGTTTATTCCACTACAAGATTAAGGTTGATTTTTGGATGTAATTGCCATGATTTGACATATTCTTTTGGATGATGTTGTAGATATTATGTATGATGAATGAAATTCTCTTTATCTATGAGTTTTATTAGTTGCTCTTATGATGTGAATGGTTTGAGATAGTAATGTCGTCCAAGGTGGATTTCAGGGCGTTACAGGTTTGGTATCATAGTTTAGGCTTTAGGTTTTACATGAGAGCTGTAGGTTATGGATTACCACTAGAGAGGTAGGACTAGGTCGAATGAATTGTCAACCTAAATCTTATACAAGCCTTAGGCTTTGGATTAAGGTGATAGTTAGGGTGTCTAGTACATCAAGGAAATTAAATTTTTAATTGATGTGCAGGATGGACGGTGGATGTGGACGTGGACGTGGGCGTGGTCGTGGAGGTCAAGCAAACCCACCACCACCACCACCACCACCTTCCAATGCCATGAATGACATTTATCAATGCCTAAGGGAGCTAACCACTTTAGTACAACACCACAATGGAAACAACAATCACAGCAGGGGGTTTCAACCATTAGCTCCTGTACCGGGCAGCGGGGATGACAATAGAAGGATGATAGTTCTTAGAGAATTCTTGAGGCAACATCCACCTACTTTCCAAGGAAGCTCTCACCCTTTGGAGGCAGATACGTGGATTCGCCGAGTGAAAAAAATGAGTGATAGTATAGGAGATGCATTTTGAGACGATGTATGGATGATATTTTGTTTATTCCGCTGAAAGATTAAACGATTAGCGAACCAACTACAAGGGGAGTCTAAGTCTCCAACATGGTTGATATAACAAGTACAAATGTAAAATGTAAGCAAGAAAATGTATATGATACAAACAAATCTAGCTAAATGAGTGGGAATCTAAGCCTCCTTCTAACCTCTCTTTTGAAGCTCCAACAAGGGGGTATTTATAGGCAAGGAGGAGGAGGGGGGGAAAAGATAAGAGAGGATGAATGAATAGTGTATGCCGCCCAAGTCCAAGTGAAAATCAACTACTCTACAGGTAGTCTGTGGAGGACGTTCGAACGTTGATTGAAGTTCGAACGATGTCTCTGTTTCGGCTTTATGGACGTTCAAATGTTTTCTGCCGTTCGAATGTGTCTTCTGTCCTTGCTTTATGGGCGTTCGAACGCTAGAAAAGGTTTGACCATAACACTCAAGTAGCCTGTGGTCTTCTGTGGAAACCCACTTCCACACTTCATACATGTTTTGGAGCTTTGCACTCATCATCCTGGTGTTCAGTCACTTCAAGTCAACGTTTGAATGTGATTTGTCGTTCGAACGTGGTACTCAAGTACCTTAGGTCTTCCTCTTGACCGCAACACGCCATGTCTTAGCAGGCTTGGTTTCACAGGATTCCATTCAACGTTCGAACGTTGATTGTCGTTCGAATGTTCTTGGCTTGGTCCAAGCTTTTCCAATTTTGCTTCTTAATGTGCTGGTGTTACACTCAAGTGTGATTTTTGTTGTTCTTGAGCCCTTGTTCACTTTAAGACCTGAAATGTCATCACTTAAACTCCATCAAAACACAATTAGTCTTAAAAAGGTGTAGTAAAATGCTAATTTTAAGTACTAATAACTCATCATCCTCTACGGCCTCCCGGATAAAGTGGTGCTTGATTGCAATGTGCTTGGTTCGGCTATGGTAGATGAGATTCTTTGTCATTGCTATCACAGACTTGTTATCACACAAAATTGGAGTAGGCTCTCCTTGCTTCTCACAAACATCTTCCAAGATTCTCCTTAGTCATATTTCTTGTGATGTCGCCAATGATGCCAAAACATATTCGGCCTTGGAGGATGATTGTGCCACCGTTTGCTGCTTCTTAGATGTCCATGAAAAGACACCCAAGCCAAGAGAAAATGCATAATCAGAAGTGCTCTTCATATCATCCACACACCTTGCCCAATCACTATCGCAAAATCCAATTAACTTTGCATCCACTTTTTTCTCAAACAAAATCCCATAATTAAGGGTACCTTGGATGTATCTCAAAACTCTTTTTGCCGCCCCAAAATGAGTTTAACTTGGACTATGCATAAACCGAGATAATAAACTTGTAGCAAATATAATGTCCAGCCTTGTAGCCGTCAAATATAACAAACTTCAAACCAAACTTTTGTAAAGAGAAGCATCAACATCTTTACTTTCATCTTCTTTTGTCAACTTTTCATTTATCACTAAAGGTGTAGCAACCGACTTGCAATTCACCATTTTAAACATTTCAAGGAGAGTTTTTGCATACTTCATTTGGGAAATAAAAACACCATCTTCATTTTGAAGAACTTCAAATCCCAAGAAGTAATGCAACAAACTCAAATCACTCATCTCATATTTTTTCATCATGTCTCTTTTAAATTCTTCAAGCATCTTTTCATCATTTTTGGTAAAAACAAGATCATCAATATAAAGAGAAACAATAAGAATACCGGTGTTACCTTATTTTTTGACGTACAAGGTTGGCTTGCTTTTGCTACTTTGAAATCCTTTATTGTTGAAGTAGGAACCAATCTCGCTATACCGTGCTCGGGGTGCTTGTTTCAACCCATATAATGCCTTCTTCAACTTGTAAACTTTATCTTCTTTTCCCTTGATAACAAAACCTTGAGGTTGATCTACATACACCTCTTACTCCAAGTCTCCATTTAAGAATACGGACTCCACATCAAGTTGGTACAAGAACCATTCCTTTTGAGTTGCCAAAGCAATAAGTGCTCTAATTGTGTCATGCCGAGCCACTAGTGCAAATGTTTCTTGATAATCAACACCCGGTTGTTGAAAATACCTCTTTGCAATAAGCCTTGCTTTGTTCTTTTGAATTGACCCATCTGGATTAAGCTTTGTTTTTTAAATCCACTTTACACCAATCACTTCTTTTTCTTTGGGTCTCTCCACCAACTCCCACGTCTTGTTCTTTTCAATCACCCGAATCTCCTCTTTCATTGCTTTCTTCCAAACTTCTAGTTTAATTGCTTCTTCAAAGTTCTCCGGTTCAACCACACAAAAGTTGCATCTTGCATACACATCACTAAGACTTCTAATTTTTCTTGGAGTTGAACTTAGAGATGAAGAACTTGAGCGTGATGGAGTTGATTGTGGACTAGAAATAGGACATATTTGATTTGGAACATCAAGATCCTCATCATCACTTTCTTCACTCCCCACCTCTTCATAAGTAGGAGAAAAATAATTTTGCACCTTATTTTCTTTCCAATCCCAAGAGGTTTTTTCATCAAAGATGACGTCTCTTGAAATGATCAACTTATCTTTCTTCAAATTGTAGAGCCCATAGCCTTTTGATTGAGTGCTATAACCCACAAAGATACATTTTTCACTAACTTCATCAAGTTTATGCCTCTTTTCTTTGGGAACGTGTTACTTTCAAGTGATTAACCGAGTGATTTCTTTTACTCTAAGCTTTCAATGGAGTTTTGCTTGAAAGGGCTATTGTTGGACATCTATTCAACAAGTAAACCGCCATGTTAACAGCCTCGCCCCAAAAAGTTTGGGGCAAACCCTTTTCATGAAGCATTGATTTAAACATTTCTTCAATTGTTCTATTTTTCTCTCTGTCACTCCATTTTGTTGTGGAGTGTACCCAACGGTCAATTGTCTTTCCATCCCAATATATTCACAAAATTTCATAAATTCATTAGAGATATGCTCACCACCTCTATTACTTCTTAACACTTTCATAAGGTGACCACTTTGCCTTTCAACAAGAATTTGAAATTTTCAAAAAACATCAAACACATCCAATTTTTGTCTTATAAAATAAACCCATGTCATTCTAGAAAAATCATCAATGAAAGTAATGAAATACTTAGTACCTCCATGGGTCGTTGTGTCCATTGGTCTGCACATATCGGTATGAATAAACTCCAATGGTGTTTTAGCTCTCCATGCCTTGTCTTTTGGAAATGCCTCTCGGTGTTGTTTCCCAAGAGCACAACCTTCATAAACTTCTTTGACTTCTTCAATCATTGGCAATCCATGCACCATGCCTTTTTGTTGTAGATATTTCAAACTTTGAAAATTCAAGTGGCCCAATCTCTTATGCCAAAGCCAAGTCTCATCCAAAACATTCATGTAAACCCCCACATTCTTACCTTTATATAGCAAGTAATCACTTCTTTTTGAAATGCTAATATGGTAAAACCCGAGTATATATATGAAATCATTTGTAATAGAACTTGTACCAACTATATTTGATGTCCAAATGTATGTTGTATAAGTTTTGGTTGATTTTTGAAGGATTTGGAATAGATTGGAAATGAAAAACAAAGGAAACAGGCAAAACTGAATAGACAGTACCAGTACTGCGTACTGGTACGCCTGAAAGTTACCGTACCGATACAGCGTACCGGTACGCTACTGTCCACAGAATTTACCATACCGGTACTGTGTATCGATACGCTCTGTAAGTTCCAGAAATTTTAAGTCGCAATCTGGAGTCTATTTTTCACCCTATAAATACATAATGACACCTCCTTTAGCCCCATTTCAACCTTTCTAACCCTAGGAAACCTTAGAGAGGAAGAAAGAAGGGAAAACACAAGAGATTCAAGTGGGAAAGATCAAATTTTCTACATTTCTTCCCAAACTACAAAACAAGGTAGGGGTTCTTCCTATTCTCGTACATTGAGGCTAGGGTTTACTTATATGTATTCTTTTGACTCTAAATCTTATTTATTTGTTAATAAATCATTGATTCTTGATATTCTTGCAAACACTATCATGTTTTAAACAAATATATGGCGGGATAACCATTAAATTTCTTCTTCTTGACTCAAAACCCTAGTTTTTAAGAGAAATGAATTTTTCTCTTGATTTTTCCTTTGTTCTTGATTTCAAAACTTTAGTGCTTTATATTGAACCAAAAAATGGTATTTAGGATGATCTCTTGCATATTTTCTTAAATTGTTCTATTGGGATACTACTTGTGAAATTTGGATATTTTTGAATGTATTTGTGATTGGAGAAATTGATTGGATATTGTATCTCTTGTGGATGTTTGGATGACCATGGGTGGCCATTGACCGGATATCATAGAGTGGGTTAGATGTATTTCTTGCTCCATGTGGGTTTGAAGGTTCCCTATCACTCATAGTGGGGTTGGTGCCTTGTGAGGACCAAACCACTATTCGCTCACGGGTACCGAGGAGAAGGGGTAGTATACTATTTCCGAGTTGGATTCGTCACTGCCATGAGTTGGTATACGCCCTTCCTAAAGGTTGGATATCCTTGCGAGGATTTGAGTGTGTGTGTGTGGGTCAGGATATTCTCGATGGGTTTATTCATTCGAATCATGCATCATACCTGAGATACGAATACAAGTTGTGGGTTTATGGTTTATTGTACCAGAAATGGATTTTTACAAGAGCTTGTGGAAGTATGAGATTCTACAAGAATTTGTGAAAAATGGTTTATGGTTGTAAATGATTTATTAATTGTAATTTGACGTTATTACTTCACTTAATTTATTACTATTGTGTAAACTTGAGATCTATTGAAATGTTCCTGTTTTCTTTCAAAAATCAATATATGATATTTGCGAAATAAGACCGACTTGTTTTACATGTTTTCTAAACCTTGTTCGAGTTTGGGAGAATGTTGCTACAGAGCTTAGTGCTCATCCCCTACAAACAATATTTATTCTCAAATTTTGGTATGGAGGAAGAACTCGGAGGTGATGAACAGGTAGCTTGGGAAGCGCCATTGGAGGGAAGCGTGGATCCTAAGGGGGATGTCTAGAATTGATCTCTCCATGTTTTAGATTAGGGGATATATTTTGGTATATATATATATATATATATTATTTTGGGATGTCGATGCCATAATTTGGTATATTCTTTTGGGATAACGTTGTAGATATTATGAATGATGAATGAAATTATCTTAATTGTGGATATTATTAGTTGCTCTCGTGTTGTAAATTATTTTTAAATTGTAATGCCGTCCAAGGTGGGTTTTGAGGTGTTACAATTCATCTTCAAAGCAACATTTTTTACATACCTCATAGTAGGTTGGGGTTGGGACCACTTTGTACATTCTGGCGCTTTTAAAGACACTGATATTAGATCAATCTGCTGTGTTTGTGGGGGTTGCCTACATTATTACTCACCACCATACACCATGGTGAAAATGTTGTACACACCTGAAAACTTGAAAGAACAATAAATACATTGACACATAAAATGTGACGGAGTTTATTCTTTTCTCCAAATTAATTGTCAAATATAAATTTTCAAAATTTTGAGTACAATGATGAGTTAAAATGGAGTATAGTCTCTTTCGAGAATTTCTCTTTCTAAAGAAGATATAATAATTAAATGAGTTTTTGAAGTTCAAGATTTTTCCTGTGAGCGAGCTTCTTTAGTGTTGAAGAAGTTGTCTACCTTCAACACAGGATTTAAGTTTGAGTCCCATAAGTCAAACAGTGCTTTTAGGTTTTGAAGTTAGGCGAATTTGGTGGGCTGAGAGGTCAATTTGAGCCAAACCCAAATTATAATCATTTCAATCCAAATTTAAAAGTGAAATGATGGTTTAATGTTGATTTAGTTAAATTCAAAATTTTTAAGTTTAACTTGGGTTGTGAATTAAGAAATTCTAGCTGTATCTAGATTAGATCTTGAAAACTCACTATTCCAACTATAACCAAATGTTGGGTTTGGTTTGCCTAAACCTAATTTGAGTACTAAAAATTTTATGTTTAAATACAAAATACTTGTAGATTAAACTCAAATTGGGTTTAAACTAACCTACCCAAATTACAATCTCAAGTAATTATTCTCCATAACCTATTGTGCTTTTCTGCTTATGTTACAACGCATAATATTTTCTTTTCTTTTTCCAACCATCATGGTTGTTGTGTCTCAAAATTCAGTTTTTATTTTATTTTAATTGTTATTTGGAAACAAGTTTCCAACACTCTATTTTCTTTCTCTGAAGATTATAAAATTTTGACTTTATACATTGTGTGGAGCTATTATGAGTTCTAATTGTGGAAGTAACTTCAGGTTAAGTAGATGCGTTCAGTCAGAGCTGGGAATGGGAGAACTGTAACGCCCCCAAATCCACCTTGGACGACATTACTATCTAAAACCATTCAACTCATGAGAGCAACTAAGAAAATCCATTAATAATGAAAATTCCATTCATCATATATATAACATCTACAACATTATCCCAAAAGAATATGTCAAACCATGGTAATTACATCCAAAAGGATCAAATGTAATCTTGCAGCGGAATAAAAGATTAGACTTTTACATTGTCTCAAAAGAAATTTCCTAGTGTAGAACATAACAAAACAAGTCTAGACATCCTCTTTTGGGTCCACCTGCCCATCACCTTGAGCTTCCCAAAGTACCTGCTCATCAACTTTATGCTCTTCCTCTAATCTAAAATCTGAAAAGAATATTGTTGGTAGGGGTGAGCACTAAGCTCTGTAGGAAAATCATCCCAAATTCAAACAAGGTTTAGAAAACATATAAAACAAGTCGGTCTCATGTCGTAAATATCATATATCAATTTTGAAAGAAAAACAGGGACATTTTAATAGATCTCAAGTTTACATAATAGCAATAATTAAATGAACAGTAAAATAAATTTTCTAACAATAAACCATCCCAATATTAAACCGCTCCAACAATGAGCCATTTCAACAAAAAACCATTCCAACATTTGTACAAGGACACAACCCACCTGGTGGGTTGTGTCCTTGTACAAATGTTGGAAATGGTTTTTGTTGAAATGGCTCATTGTTGGAGCGGTTTAATATTGGGATGGTTTATTGTTAGAAAATTTATTTTACTGTTCATTTAATTATTGCTATTATGTAAACTTGAGATCTATTAAAATGTCCCTGTTTTCTTTCAAAATTGATATATGATATTTACGACATGAGACCGACTTGTTTTATATGTTTTCTAAACCTTGTTTGAATTTGGGATGATTTTCCTACAGAGCTTAGTGCTCACCCCTACCAACAATATTCTTTTCAGATTTTAGATTAGAGGAAGAGCATAAAGTTGATGAGCAGGTACTTTGGGAAGCTCAAGGTGATGGGCAGGTGGACCCAAAAGAGGATGTCTAGACTTGTTTTGTTATGTTCTACACTAGGAAATTTCTTTTGAGACAATGTAAAAGTCTAATCTTTTATTCCGCTGCAAGATTACATTTGATCCTTTTGGATGTAATTACCATGGTTTGACATATTCTTTTGGGATAATGTTGTAGATGTTATATATATGATGAATGGAATTTTCATTATTAATGGATTTTCTTAGTTGCTCTCATGAGTTGAATGGTTTTAGATAGTAATGTCGTCCAAGGTGGATTTGGGGGCGTTACAGTTCTCCCATTCCCAGCTCTGACTGAACGCATCTACTTAACCTGAAGTTACTTCCACAATTAGAACTCATAATAGCTCCACACAATGTATAAAGTCAAAATTTTATAATCTTCAGAGAAAGAAAATAGAGTGTTGGAAACTTGTTTCCAAATAACAATTAAAATAAAATAAAAACTGAATTTTGAGACACAACAACCATGATGGTTGGAAAAAGAAAAGAAAATATTATGCGTTGTAACATAAGCAGAAAAGCACAATAGGTTATGGAGAATAATTACTTGAGATTGTAATTTGGGTAGGTTAGTTTAAACCCAATTTGAGTTTAATCTACAAGTATTTTGTATTTAAACATAAAATTTTTAGTACTCAAATTAGGTTTAGGCAAACCAAACCCAACATTTGGTTATAGTTGGAATAGTGAGTTTTCAAGATCTAATCTAGATACAGCTAGAATTTCTTAATTCACAACCCAAGTTAAACTTAAAAATTTTGAATTTAACTAAATCAACATTAAACCATCATTTCACTTTTAAATTTGGATTGAAATGATTATAATTTGGGTTTGGCTCAAATTGACCTCTCAGCCCACCAAATTCGCCTAACTTCAAAACCTAAAAGCACTGTTTGACTTATGGGACTCAAACTTAAATCCTGTGTTGAAGGTAGACAACTTCTTCAACACTAAAGAAGCTCGCTCACAGGAAAAATCTTGAACTTCAAAAACTCATTTAATTATTATATCTTCTTTAGAAAGAG
>CAUOFW020006506.1:0-23821 GCA_963454935.2 Ilex paraguariensis
TCAGGAGTTTGTCTATTTCCTCATTGACCGCGGTTGGCGTGATGCGGGGCCATACGTCGTGGCTCTTGCTTTACTGGCTTGTGCGACGGGTCAACATGCAGCCTGTGAGTAATTATCTCAGGGTCTACTCCTGTCATTTCCATTTCGTTCCAGGCGAACACGTCTGTATTTCCCCTTAAGAACCTGATCATCTCCTCCTGTTCGGCTTGCGGGCATCGAGGTCCCAACTAGGAAATACTTCTCTTCTTCTCCTTCAACCAAGGGCACCTTCCGGAGGTCTTCAACCGATCGTTCAGCTGCGTCTACCGGGGGTCATCATCCCCGGACGCCCGGACTGTAAATTGCTATTGTTCCATGATCTCTTCCGGTGCTCGCCCCTTCTCCTGGGCTGGACGCCCCGGCTTCGGACAGCCGAATAAAAACAGTTCTTCGCAGACGCTTGGTCCCCCCGGATCTCCATGATGCCCTCTGGCGTGGCGAAACTTTAACTTCTGGTGGAGAGTGGAGTGCACCGCTCCCAACGCGTACAGCCATGTTCGCCCCATAATCACGTTGTAAGGAGAGTCCGTGTCGATCACAACAAACTCTGTGTCGATGGACGAAGGGACCAGTGGCGACCGATAATGTGATTTTCCCCACGGGCAAGGCGAAAGAGCAGTTGAACCAGAGAGGGGTGTCCTGATTTTGGTTAGGCTTTGGGCCAAAGCCCATCCGCTTCAAAGTCTCGAAGTACATCACCTCCGAGGAGCTCCCTGAATCTATCAAAATTCTCTTGACATCGAATTTCCCTATCTTTAGGGTCAAGACAAGGGCGTCGTTATGAGAATCACCACGCCTGTCAAATCCGCGTCAGAAAACGTAATGCCAAGCTCACCCATCCTGGCCCTTTTACTTGATGGCCCCACATCTCCCTCGGCTACCTTTCTTGTAAAAGCTACCCTCTTGAGGTCGGATTCGAGCTCTTTGGACGTGGGGCGCTCAGCGGACATACATGGATGACGTCTATGACGTTGTCTGGTTCCTCGGTCGGGGCAAGGCTCGTTTCTCTTCTGGCCTAGGCTCTATGTATTCTTTCAAATGTTCGTCTCGGACCAAGCTTTCCAAGAATGACTTGAACACCTGCAGCTCTCCGGTGCGATGCCCAACATCCCGGTGATATGAACACCTAACTTTTTGATCACGGGTGGAGGGGTCGCTCTGCATCCTGGGCGGCCATTTGAAGTACGGCTCGTGTTTGATTTATGGAGCAACCTGAAGATGGGTTCCTTGAAGACGGTGTGAACTCCTCTGGACGAACCCCCTGGATGGGGTAGCAATCCCTTTCGGGGAATATCTTCGCGCTCTTTCTCCTTTCTCTTGGATTGGAGGGCTCGGCCTTTGTTGCTTCCCATCTCGTCCTCGACCTCGAGTACTTGTTGATCCGGGCCATCAGTTCCCCCATATCCGAGGGAGTCTTCTTGGTCAGGGATCGGTACAGGTCCGTGTCCCTCGCCAAGCCGAGCCGGAAAGATGCTGCTGCCATGACCTCCGAGCATCCCTCGACCTCATTGACCTCTTCCCAGTATCGGATGGCGTACTGGCGAAGAGTCTCGGATTCCCTCCGTCTGAGGGTCAACAATGATCCAATGTCCTTGGGGCGCTTACTCCCCGTGATGAATCGGGTTAGGAACTGTCTTGTCAATTCTTTCCAGGACCCAATACTGTTTGGGGGAAGCGTCTCGAACCACCTCATCGCAGAGTCCCCCAAGCTCATAGGGAACACCCGGCATAGAAAACCGTTGGTCCGAATGATAGAGAGACATCATCTGCTTATATTGTCTGATATGGGCTTCGGGATCGGACCGCCCATCATAGGTTTTGAACCGTGGCACAACGAACTTTCTTGAGACATCCATCTCACTGATTTCCCTCGTGAAGGGTGTTTGCATGACTTCGTCCTCGGCCTCGTCCTGGACAGTCTTACCCTTTCTTCTAGAGTCTAATCGGGCTCTGAGATCTACTTCTTCCCTTACGGGATGCCTCCTGAAGTCCCTGGGTTCATCGGTAAGCCCCTCGGTTTCTTGGGCGTCGTGTAGATTGGGTTGAGTCCTCCTTGGATTCATCTCCTTCCTCCGTCTGGACAAACCTCGCCGGAGGTCGTCCAGGGCCAATGACCTCGCTTTCCTGGAATGGTTGTCAAGATGATATTCGCAGGCTCTGGGTCGCTCGGGGCCCTGGAGCTTTCTGCTTTGTGGTCTAGGTGGTTTCTTAGATCTTTGTCTCCGCCTTATGGACGGGGAGTTCCTCGGGAAAGGAATGAATCCCTCGACCCTCCGCCTGAGGCGGCAAACTCGTCGAGCCGGCTAAGGACGTTTACATTGTCCTTCTCCAGCTGACGTAATCTATCGCCAAATTTTTCTTTAATCACCTCTGCCAGCTGACGGGCCAAGGGGGCTGATCCTCCTGACCTGATCCCCATACTGGTTTGAGGGGTTACCCCCCTTAACCGAGTAGAGGCACTTTTAATCGTACTGGTGCGATCCCTCCCTCCGTGATGGCAGGGAGCTTGCAACTCATGACTCCTTTGGTGGGGTCCTTTCCCTTTCTGTTGGTGTTCACTATGGTCACTGTTCTTTTATAGAGAAAAAAATTAGAAAAAACTACTCGTTTCCCACAGACGCGCCAGATTGTGCGTGCAAGATCCTGCACAATATAAAAAACAGGAACAGCTCTCTCCTTGGTGAACTTCGAGTGAGCCGGTGAGTGACCTACCACGCCGCTTGGAACAGCCTGCGAGGTCCGGTAGTAACCTGGAACGGCAATGGGAGACCCTGGGTGAACGGGAGAACGATCCAGTAAGGCTGAAAGAGGATCCTGGAACAAAGAAGAACAGGTTAGAAGGGCGCCGGAGTGTTTTCCGGCGTATCCCCTCCGACGGTCTAGTCAGTCTTTGAGTGAGAGAGGAAGGAGAAAACACTGAGAAGGATATATTGTAGTAGAGAGTTTGTGATTCCCTTTTTTTTTCTCTTTATTTATACCTTAAAAGCTCATGATTGCTGTCAGTGTGGTCAGTAGGTGATCATTAGGTGCAGGTTGCGTGTGCATTGATTCTGATGAGGAATGTCTTCTCTAATTGACTGCTCGGGGTCCCGAGCAATTAATGTCGAGTCGTCGGGATGCCGATGGTCCAATATGCTCCTCTCGGGGAGGATGCAATAAATGCTCTGTAATAGAAGTATTTATTGTCTTTCACTTCCGAGCCTTACCGCATTGAATGCGATCTCATCAAGGGAATGGTGCAATTAATTGTTTGCTTTCCCAAAGCGCGTGTCAGCAACAGCATGCGGTTTGTCTGTTTTTGATGTGATATCATATGCCACGCGTCCATCACGTATTGGCTATGACCTCTGTATTCCAGTATGTTCTGACATTACTTGTGTAAGACGAGGTCATGATGAATAGTCTAGACTGGCATAGGCTGATGACCCGTACGTCAGTAGCTTTATCCTAGAGTAGAGGAAGCGTCCAGGACGGAGTAACTCTCGGCACCGAGGAAAGGCTCACCTCGGGGACCGAGGGTGGTATGTTTCCGAGGTACATGGGTGACCGAGGACACGTGTTGTTGTATAATACACCGAATGCATGACCCTATATGAGAGGTACCCCGGGGGCGAGGACATTCGTTGCCGATAGTGCTTAAATCCGAGCAACACTGTTCCAGCAAACCGAGGACACGTGTCTTCATCATAGGGCTTTTCAGAAGAGTCCCATCATATCTTGATTCTTGATTGCTTTGATTCCGCTGTTGGTCCATAATTTTTTTTTCCTGGTAAGTCGCTGTTAACTATGATGCATTAAATTGTGCAAGTAACTTTGTTTCTAGTATTCTAGGTTTCACTAAATTTAAGATACAAAAAGAGATTTTCTTTAAAGATCCCTTCTCGTTGTATGCTGATCCGTAAAGATGATCGACATACATAAATTATAAGGTTAATTATTTTTTCAACTTCAAAAGTTTACACTGATTTACCCTTTGGTGCTTAAAGTTTCTCTCACTCTCTCTCTCTCTTGATGAGGTGTGTCCTCCAACTTTCAAACAAATTTTGATCGAGTGCAATTAATAACTTTCATCAAAAAATTTTGCACAAAATTACATGTTTCAGCCTAAAAAAATGACATTTGTGCATCACATCACATATAGTGTCCTTTTGCATGACAAAATTGAACATTGCACACGTGCTTGTGCTGTTATTGATTGGACGAAATTGTTTTTATGTCGAAAAGTGGAGGATGAAATTGATGTAGTACCACTACGGATAAAAATAGGGGTCGGTGAAAGTTCAGGTGTGCAAATTGGACATAACCATAAATTCTATTGTATCCTTTCAAAGAGAAAAGATACCCTAGTTCTTCTAGATATGCAAGTACTTGCCTTGTAGGATTTCCCTTTAGCTTTTATCTCTTTACATTGCAAATTGATTTTGCAAAGCTTCAAATATTAATGATTTGCTTCATGGTTTGATGAGTTTTATAGGTATAGTCAAAATGATTTATGTTTGGTTGATTTGAGTTGATGTCTAATTCTGCTTCTTTATTTTTACACTCATGACCATCGTATGTGTGTTTGTATGTGCATGCTTGTATTTGCGATCTCTTCTTTCATTAACCCTATGTGTCCTGCTTGCAGGGTCTAACAACCTTCTTCAGAATGTTGTTACTGCTGAAGAACAAAGAAGATTGGCTCGGATGCGAGATGAGGATGGAACTTTGATTAAGAGTGAAAAAGAAGGGTGTAGAGCTCTTGCCAATGTCTTTGAACGGGTAAGTTTGCTCTTTCTTTGGAAATAACTAGAGTGCTTATTGCATATTATACAGTTTGATGTAGGGCATTGTATCTTGTATATTATAATTATTTGTAATTCAAATAATTATTTTTCTTGATGCATATACATTATGAATTCTAGTTCAAAATTTATTTTATATATATATATATATATATATATATATATATATATATATATATAATGTCCATGTTTGTGTCGCCATGTTTCTCTCCCATTCATATGACTCAAAAAAGAATTATAGATCATAGGGTATTTACACAGCTCCGGACAAATAACGTTGTTAGAACATCTCCAATGGAGACTCAAATTTTTATTCAAATTTGAGTAAAAAACTTAATTTGGTATAGACCACTCCAATGGAGAAACTCAAATATTTACTTAAATTTTTTAAAAAATTCCCATATTATCCCAAAATCTAATATGTAAACCTTCATTTTTCGGAATAGCATTAAGACCCCTTGACATTTGAATTGTAACACCTCAACCCTTCCTTGACTGAGGAATGTTAATATAATTAATGGTGTACGATGATAGCAACAAGACTATACTAACCCTACCAAAAATTCCCCTTCTACCAGAAGACCAGTGCATATAAGACTATATTACCCCTATATTAAAAGTGAAATAATAATTCTATCCCTAATTAATTTCCATATCAATTATAATTTTGAAAAAAAAAATTATCCAACTCAACCATATTAATTGTAATCTTGATAATCAATTATCTATTTACGCAAATCATTTTTTAATTGATCAATGAATTATAATTCTAATAATTAGTTATAATTATACTAGTATTTTACCATATTAATACTTAAATACACAATAATTCATCTAATTTAAATGATTAATTACATTGCTACAAAATTACTACTATAATTTTTCTTTCACTTATTTATTTAATTTATCCATAACTATTACCACCACCTACCATCAGTTAGTCACGATATCGCAACCTTGTTTCTCTTTTTGCGCAGAATACACTCAAAGATAATAACAACCACTGGAACCACTAGCATTGTCGCCGTTTATTTTAGGCATCGCAAATCAACGTGATATTTTCACCCCCAAACCATCCAAATCGACTCCACCAGTGCCAACCCCAGCCACAGTTAACCACAAATTCAACTGCATCAATTCCCTGAATATGACCAACCCATAAAGAAATCACACAAATTCTCGCAAGTTCAACCATAATAATAACAAAAAATCATCGAAATTTGTTGTTGACAAAGCTTCGTCATCTGGTGTGAGTTTGATCTTGGTGCTCTGCGACGGGTTAAAGGGCTGGGTTGTGAATGGAGTGGGAAGCTAAAAGGGGTTGTCCGACTGGAAAGATGGTAGAGAGATAGGTTGACGAGGGTGGGGTTGTTGCTAACTTTGGGGAGGCTGCGGGTGGTGCATGGAGGAACGGCTGTGTAGTTGTGGGGTAGGGTGGGGTTAGGGGTGAGGGGAGGTGAGTTCTAGGTGGAGATGGAGGTTGGTGGTGGGTGTGTGGGAAGTTAGCTATTGCAAGGGTTAGGGGGAGGCAGTTTTGACTCTTATTTGACACGTTCTTGACTCGAGATTCACTAATATTTAGTTCTAATTTTTTTTAACACGTAGCAGATTTTTGTATGGCTTTATACCTTTGCTAATAATTTATATTCCTATTTTGATTAATCTCCTCGTTTAATTATTTTGATATTATTGTACAAGTTTACTTGAACGCAAGTTCAGCAGCTTGATAGAAATGGACAATGGTCTAGAGCATTGGTTCTGATATTTGTTGCTATTACTGTGACATTTCATTCTTGTTGCTCATTGGTATATTTTGAACAATTTTGAATATAAACTTAGACAAGCAAGTGTCTAATTTCACCATTCTCTAGTACTAATTATAATCTGATGGCTCCGACAATATTTTAGGTAGGACTCTAACATTAGAAAGACTGAATTTGTGAATGTTACAATTAAATCTTTAATGCGAATTACTCCATTGAGGAACTTTTTACTTATCCTTAAAAGTTATCTATATTGCAAATCTAGACTCATCCTTTAATTTAGAGAGCTCACTTGAAAAAATTGACACTCAAGGAACTTCAAAGGACAAGTTTGTTCCTGGTGTAGTCACCCTTTAACAATGACTTTTATTCATAGAATGCGTATACTTAACATTTTTTGAGTCTCCAGGTGAGCCCACATAAGTTTCTGTAGACAATTATGGATTACATACAATTTTGAAATCTTTATGTTTTTTTTTTATTCTGGGCATATAATTAAAAGGGGCTGACATTGATTTGTGTTTAAAAGTATATGTAATGTCTACATCAATTAGGTTTATGAATGTATTATCTTTTTTTATTTCCTTGGTCAGATGTTTCATACGACACACAAGAAATACAATAAAAAAATAAACCGGATCACCACTTTTGGGTAATGGAAGCTTGCGATATCCTATTTTTATTTTTTATCAAAGCGATATCTCATTAACTGGTGAGGCACATCACATAATAATAGCAAATTGAAATAGTGGGTCAGTTGCAAGCTAGAAAGCATGTATATTTCTTGATGGTGTCGTGGCAGTGTTGGACACAACCAGACATGTGTCCGACACAGTTAGAAGTGTCTTGAATAATGAGTTCAGTCAAACAGGACTAATATTTTTATTTAAATGAATGTAGCTTAGTTTTTTTTTTTTTTGTGTGTTTTTGGTTATGTAACTTATGTAATATGAATGTTAATGTATGTAATGATGTTTGGTGAAAATTATGGATGTTTATTTTGATATATTTTAATTTTAATAAAAAAAAATGATATTTGCTAGATCTCATTATTAATATTATTATAAAATATGTTTTATTTTTAATTATTATAATTTTATTATTGTCTAAAAATATATTATATTATTTTGATTAGTTGTATCTTTGACATACACGCGTCTTATATTTTTGAACTTTGTCATATCCCAGTATCCGTATCGTATTAGATATATATTTTGTTTACAAATTAATGGTAATCTTTTTCCTTCTCACACTTGATTCTTGATTTTTTTTTCCCTACAAATTTTGAATGCATGACCAAATGTTGAGTTTTACTTATAACCAATTCAGTAAGTATATTAGGTGCAAATCTAAAAATCTCCAACTAGGTGTGACTTGACTAGATTTCCAAATCATAATCTTAGGGTAAAATTGTTAATGCCTCAAACTAAACTATGCATTATGTATAGTCATTTCAAAAAAATTTCTTGTCTTTCTACTTGCACAAGTAGATAATTTAGCTTTCAATTTTTTATGAACAATACTTCCATTTAGTTGCTGAAAAAATACAATACTCGGCAAAAAACTTGGAAGTTGATTTCTAGGTTCTCAACTCAATAAAATTGAACATCGATTCTTATATTCTCTACTTAATGAGGTAATTGTAATATCACCTTCTGAAAAAAGACGTAGTTGTAGTATTAGGTCTATTTAGGTGGAAGCTAATTTGAATTTTTATGTAGAAAACAAGTGAATTTGGATATTAGTGATTATAGTATTTTTATAAAGTAAACTTTGTGCTTTGACGAGGGAATTATTTATTGAAATGAATACCAGTTATTTAAAATCAAATAGAATTTGATGAGAAAATCATATAATTACGAATGGAAGAGAGTAGAAACAAAGATAAAAATATTGTCTCGATTTATTTATAACATAGGAAACTCGGCCAAATCGATCGAGTTTCCCAGGATGCATTCATTAGTTTTAGACATCAAGAAACTCAACCAATTGACCAATATGAGAAATTTTACAAATGAGACATCAATTAAAATGTTTAATTAGCTATTTATTTGTCTTTTAAGAGAGATTTTCTCTCCATGACTTTACTTTTCCTTTAATTTTGTTATTATAAACTATTATAGAGGTTTTCTATATAACTTTTTTTTTCCTATAATTAACTATTAATTTTTCGTTAATCTTGGTTAAGAGAAGATATTGAATTTTATTTGGCTAAAAACTTGTCATAGGTCGAGAGTTATTTTTGTATTCTATTGTGTGGGTAATGATGAATATATTTTTTTTTTTTTGGGGGGGGGGGTGGGAGAGGGAGATGGGAAGGGGGTTTGAACCCTTGACCTTAAGAAAACAATGTCTTCATAAGACAAGTAGTACCATTGGACCAAAGACCAGTTGAGTACAATTCTTATTTTGCTATTGTTAACCACTCAAGCAGTTTGGAGTGACAACAAACTTGGATTATAGATAACTAAATTCAATTAAAGGAACACTTTGTTTAAGTTGAGTTGCATGATTCTTCTTTTAAATTATTAGGTTAATTTAAATTTGTTATACAATGACAAAAAAGAAAGAATGTTTTATTAATTTTGTGACAAGAATACAATAACAATAATTATCACCCACACAACATACTCACGCAATAGTCGGAGAAGATGATGACAAGCACAAACACTCAAATGGAGGCAAGGAATATCTCCTCCAAGAAGTAGAAAGTCAGAGTAAGGTTCTCAAGATAAAAAAGATGCATCAAGAAGGCATCAAGAAGGGGTCTAAGAGCAAATTGAAAATATTCAAACTCGAAGATGAAGAGTTCTTGAATTACCTAAATCAACATGTGATAATTCTCATTTTGGTTTTATTGAAGTTATCCAAATCATGAGTTTATTGGTGAACTATTGATTCTAATTCTTGGTTATTAACTATCTATCTAATTATTTTTCGTGAATACTAAATAATGTATTCCATAACTTATAGTCGACATCTAACTAGCAAGAGAGTTCAAAAACTTGTCTACAAAGCTGACAAAGACACGACGAATCTATATGATTTATTAGAGTTCATGATTTTTATCATCAACAATGAGTAATATTTGCTGCTCGAAAGGGTCCACGTGCAACGCACGTGTGCACCAACTAGTTGATATAAAATCAAAAATAATTTTTTTAAAAAATCATAATTAATATATAATTATACTATCTATTGGAATAAAACAAAAAAAATAAACAAAGGACCAAACTGTAATGTGCACGATATAACTGTATATAACAGCCCACCAGAGTAGCAGCATGTGCAGTACTCTAGTAGTTCTAAAGATAGTATAACTGTTTACTAAATTACAAGTTTTTAAAGAAAAAATTGAATTTTATTTTTAATTTTATTTTAATAAATGACATAATATAACATAAATTTTGGTTATAAAATTTAAAATATTTGATATTCTATATTTACTTGAATTATTTTTAGTTTAATATAACATTTTAAATTTGAGGGGTCTAAGTATTATATATCTATAAACTTCAAGAAATTTGAGTATAATTTATTAACGTATATTTTAAAGAGTTTAAATGTTAGACGCATGCAACACGAGGAATTCTAAAGACAATTTACCTTACTGGTGTTTATAGCAGAAGGGGAATCTGATGCCCTCCTTTTCCTCCTTCCATTAGGTGATGATCCCTCTTCTGAAACTTGGCAGTTCTCCTGACAATGTGCATTATTGGATGAGGCATTGGCAGTGCCACCCTCCTTGCTTCGGAGATAATTTATAGGGCAGCCAGAGTTTGTGATCAGTCCACTCTCAGGTAGGCCAAAGGAACTGACCATTTCTGAGAAGTTTCCACTTCCAAAACTTGGAAGCTTTGGCACCATATCAACAGGACCCAAATCAGATGGGTAATTAACAAGGTGGGAAGAGGTAACAATTGCCTGATTTGCCAGCAAAACTGGGAAGGGTGGATGGGCAAAGTCAGTGGGAGGTACCATTGAGGAACCTCCAAAATTCTCACTCTGACTCATTGAAAGTGAATCCCAACCAGAATCAAAGAAAGGGTCTGCCCCATTTGTAGATTTTATTATGGCCCCTGAGCTCATTGCTCTTCCTAAAATCTTCTCAGACACTGAAATTGGGTTCATTCCAGAAGAAGGACCCCTATGTTGAAAACCCATATCACCATTATCTTCTGTACCCATGGTCACAACACAACAAGAAAAACCCAAATCTATGGAACTCAACCAATACACCTTCAAAAAGAAACCCCAATTCAGTAATTAGGATAAAGAGGACTTGACAGTTACTCAACAGAAGGAACTATATGACTTAAAGAAAAAGTGAGTTTGACCAAAAATAGCTGCTAGTATCTTGCAAGACTCAACAAGGAACAAACAACCTCGGCAGCTTTATAGAGCTGGGAAGGGTTTAAAGCAAAAGAAGCCCTCCTTGCAGAACCCTATAGACACAAAGAAAAAGTTGAAATCCAAAGTACCAGGCATAAATCTACACATCAACAGCTACTTACCGCTACTTTCAAAAAATCATAGGATCAAGCCTATTCTGATATTGGGAAAAGTGATTCATAGAGACAAGAAAGTGTCAACCTTCAGAGCATAAAGTAGAGAGAAGTGTATGGCATTAGCTGAGTAATAGCCCACCAGAGTACCAAAAAGAAAGCAGAGTTCCTTTTCCAATTTTCTTTACAACCCTCACACAGAACACCCAATCAAACAATATAGGATCCAAAATGAGACTCCAATCATTTCACTTGAACCCAAATGATGAGGTTCCCTTCCCTCTAAGCTTCAAGCAATTAAAACAGAACCCAAATGGTGTCCAAACAAGCCCTAATTTAAAATATACCAGTTTTCAATTGGAAGCTTCGTACCAACAACCCCACAAGAACCCAGAAAGGGCAGTTTTCAGAGACCCTTTTGAGATGTTCTCAGATAGGTAGCCCAAAATGAACAGAAAAAATCAAATTTTATGGGCAGGGATTCAGAACAGTCCCCTAAATTAGATGTTTGAGAGAACCGCTGAATAGTGTATAATATCTAATGCTTGCTTAACATATACAAGAATGACCAAATTCACCAACTGGGTACAGCAAAACAAATTCCGAAACAGCAAAACAAGCATCAAATTCCGATTTTAAGGGATCAAAGAAGATATACAGAGCTAGGAGCTATAGAGTGGTGAGTGACATCATATAAAGAGAAGAAAAACTTATCTGCCCAACTTAACTGGTGGCATGTATGATTTTAAATAACAGACTAACTACTGCCAACTGCTATTGCTTTTAAATGATTAGAGAACCTAATTTCTCTCTTTCTCCGAGCAAACACCACTGGAAACGAGTTTAATTTGCTCTTGTTTAAATTGTGTTAGCATCGTTGTCCTATCTGTTAGAGTATGTGTGGCTCATATTTTGCTATGTGCATAATGGCAAGGAGGCATATGCCGGAGCGGGATTTATATATAGGGGATGCTGATAAGTTGGGGGTGCGGGGGCAACGCCCCCGCGGTACGGTACAGGGGTATTTTTGTAAATACGTCAATATTAGGATTATATAAATACTTAAGATGTAACCCTACTTCAATAAGGAAAAGAATAGCCGCTCGCTCTCGTGGATGTAGGCACATTGCCGAACCACGTAAATCTCTGTGTGTTATTTTCTCCTGCTTTCTTAATTGTTTGATTCCTTACTATTCACCATAATTGCTGCACGATCACAACACTACCAATTGAACTTGATATTCAGCCGAAGCTTTGTAAATCGAGAATCAAACCCAAATTTCATCCCAAAAATTGAACTCTCCTTTCATATTAAATTGAACCCGACTTTGAACCTGATTTTTATAACCCGACTTTAATCCAAGTTAAAAAATAGCAGCATGTGCAGTACTCTAGTAATTCTAAGTTGAGAATTTTATAACTTGAATTAAGCTTACTTTTGCCTTCCAACCCGACTAATCCACCCAAGTTGCAGCATGTGGTGGACAACTTCATGTATGGGTTGTTATATTAACCCCCCCCCCCCCCCCCAAAGGTGTGAACTTCAATCCACAACCCACAAAGCAAATCATGCCATGAAATTAAAATAATATTCTGTGGGTAATTTCGTCGAACACTTTTCAGATATGCCCTTGTTTAGAAACAGGTTAGATGCCCGCCGCCGGGGGGGGGGGGGGGGGGGGGCGAGATCAGTGATTTGTACCTGAAATAGTTAATAAAACAACACCTTCATTAACTTACATATCCAACAAAATGGGACCCACAAGATCACGCGTGCGGCACGCAATGGCCTTAATCTTCTTATAGTTCCACAGATTGTGGTCCGGAAAAATTAGCAATGATTTGTTTTGATACCTGAGAGAAGAATCTCTTAAAACTTTAGCCTAATCAAACATGATTCCTCTGCATAAAAAATCACATTGTTCTT
Source organism: Ilex paraguariensis (assembly GCA_963454935.2). Classification (NCBI taxonomy): domain Eukaryota; kingdom Viridiplantae; phylum Streptophyta; class Magnoliopsida; order Aquifoliales; family Aquifoliaceae; genus Ilex; species Ilex paraguariensis. The sequence goes on from CAUOFW020006506.1 coordinate 13,019, forward strand.
TGCTTTAGCAAGTTGGCAGTCCTTGCTTTGATGCTATACAATCTTTTTGTTGTAGGAGGGTTTACACTTTTGAAGAAGCTTTACCATATCCTCTTTATAAAAAGTTGCCACCCCACTTTTCCAATTTTAGAGAGCTATATGTTTAATCTAGGTGAGAAATTTTTTTAATTAAGTGTATAGTTTGAAACAACAAGATAATTATGCAATATTCTTACTTGCGTATTGACAGACAGTTTGATTTGAATCCGTAAAACTAACGTCTTAGTAGAATAGTTTTACTATATCATTAAATTTTGCTCTCAAAGTTTCTAATATATTAGTGGTATGGATTACATTATGGTAGCAAAAAAATAAAATCGATATCATACCTCCAAATGATTTGAGACTTAAATTTATTTTTGATTATTCATAAATGTTGATTGTAAAAAAGTAGTAAACTAAAGTGAAATAACCAGATAAGTAATATTTGCACAAATCCTTCAAAAATAACCTCTACAGTCGAGGAATGCATGAGATATTTACCTAAATTAGAGTAGGTTCTTGAACAGATTTTACGTTAACCCCAAGACATTGGCCTCTAATTAGAAAAGTCAATGCTTGTGCTTGAGGGAGAAAAGTCTCCTCGGTTATTGACTTGAATCTAGAAATGCTAACCACAGTTTCAATTGTAACGGGAATTAACTTGACAACGTAAGCATACCAAAGATGTGTGGAGACAAGGCACCAGGACCCCTTAATTAACCCCCTTCGTGCCTTGATGAGTAAGCTCTGTAAGCTAGTTCACTCTCACAAATAAGTGTTGGCTTAGTCTGATCTTTTGGTGTTTTTTTTTTAAACAGTTAGGGATGTTTGGACAAACTTACGTACTCTTCGACTAATTCTTTTTCCAATGCAAATCATTTACACCGGGATTACAATATTCATGAAAGATAAATCTCTCATAATCTGATTCCAAGGAATTGCCAAAATTCAAACTTAGAATTATTCTTCAAATGGTTGCATACATCTTGAATTTATGTTGCAGTTCCAAATCCTAAAAAATTTATGTTTAGAAAGATAATCTATCATCAAAAAATGAGAAATTAAGAGTAACATGAGTAAATTTTTGATCCACAATGAAGGTTTAAAAAAACTTGGCTACTCATGCTTAATCCCAAACACCATATCCACCAATGAACTGGATAGAAGCATGGGCAGAGGAGCAGTAAACATTAACTCTGTTCTTTTAAGGTTAAAGCACAAAGACTGCTGTTAAGGAAACTTCAACTATGATTCCATTTGTTGCAGCTCATGTACGCCATGGCAGGTCTGAACAATTATTCATGCTAAAGCCTAAAACCATTCAATATTTTCCCTTCAACAAGTTTGTGCCCACTGAAGAACTGTGTGAGTATAGGAGAATTTCATGGTACCCAAAAATAATTTAGATACTGTTCTGTCATGGACAATATTTTAAGTGTTTTTTATTTCATGTTTTGGGGTTGTTAACTTATTTATATTTTTTTTGGAATTTTTGCAAGTAATGGGGATTATTGGTGGAATTGTTGGCAAGTAAGCCTCCGCCCCTCCTTTTTGGAGGGCATTGTCGAAGCCATCAATTATATGATGGAACCGGGTGTTGATCTAGAGTTGCGTTTGGGCCAACCCGGTCAAGAAATTCCTTTATGGAGGATAGAGGGTGAGCCAAACTTTCTTGAAAATGAAGATCGAGGAAGGAGGGAGGTGGCCCAAGGCAAGTGCTAAGTTTCAGATTATTGAATACATGGCGATCCGAGGATACAATAGACTCGTTCATCAACATCAACAGATTCAGAAACTGCGGACGGTGAAGGCTCTAAAAGAGATACGGGTGGAAAACAGTTTTCAGAGATCGGAACCCTTCACTATTAAAGCTGAGAGAACAAAAGACCATGGATCATGAACCTGTGTACGACCTTTCGTTTGTTCAAAAGTGAGGAAAGAGAGACATGACAGCCCGACTCAGACGACCAATGACTTCTCCAACGCGTGCTCCCTAATAATTCTATGATGATCTTAAAATTTAAAATGTTAGAATAAACTCCAAACACCTCAAAACTTATAACTTGAACCTTAAAAATTATAGCATGATTTCAAAAGTTGTAATTATCTAAGAATCAATCCTAACATTTTAGAATCACATCCTAACGCCTGTGAGAGAGATAGAGTGAGGGTGGGGGATTATTTTTTTCCTAGATGAAAATAAACTATTGGTTTTCTACAACGGGTTAATTAACACCGATACTAATTGTCACGAAATAAGAATTCTAAATAGAAAAAATAATAAAACAAGAACACAAAGATATATATGGTTCGATATAGTATTCATATTTTCAAAGACCAAAAAGTTACATCAATGTATTATTCATTGAAAATCTAGTTATTGGTTACATGATAGTTAATCCTATTTATATCCAGACCAAAACAAAAAAAACTATTTATATGGATACAATACCGTCATCCAAATTTATTAAGATATTTCTAGATCTCTATTTTTTAATCAGGTCTATTATAACCCTATTCATGGTATATTAAGACTATTTCAATTCTTTTAATGTTCAATTTGAGGTTATCGCATGTGATAACTAGGGGTGTCAAACGTGTCGGGTTAAACGGATGATGGGTGAAAAACATATAAACTCATACATAACTCGTTTAATAAACGGATGAAAAATATCAACACAAATCGTTTAATAAACGGGTAACACGACACGACTCGTTTAACCCACTTTGTTTTAATTTATTATTAGTTTATTATTATATTTTTGTAGCTGTCACTACAAAAATAGGTATCACTAATATATATATATATATATTAATTTAGTATCACTAAAAAAAATTGTCTAATTTTTTAAAATAATTATTAATTTATTATTATATTAATTTTATTTAAACAGATAATAAATGGGTTGACATGACTCACTTGAACACACGATCCATTTATTAAACGTGTCCAATAAATCAACCCGTTTACCACCCGAACTCATTAAGGTCTTACTCAAATTCGCACCCGAACTCATTAAGGTCTTACTCAAATTCGCTTAATTTGTGACGATTAATCTTGTCATATCAGACTTTGACAGGCCTAGTGATAAACTGCCAAATCCCGCCTAATGTATGAACATATCGAACATGAGCCCCCTTGGTTCCATGACCCAAAAAAAAAAAAAAGGATTTTAATCCACTTACTCTCTTCAAATACCACCTGCAAATTTGCATTAGTGAGTCGTCACAATCCTCCCTGTCCAGGGTTGGAGCTACCCTATGACCCAAGGGGGCCATCCCCCCCTCCCACCCCACTTTTGCCAATACAGCTGAACATTGTCGGGAGAATTGGCCTCATTTATGCGACGAGAATGTAATGATATTCAACTTTAACAACAAAATATTGAGGAATACTATTGAAATCTTAAAATTTGATATAATTTATTAATTTAATAATGTAATTTCATTATAATTGTTAAATTAACACTAAGTTTTAATGTGTATATAGGAGTCTATGGTCAATCCAAGACGACAGTGAATTAGGTCTTTTAATCATATCATGCCAAACATTGTTAAAAGAAGGTTTTGCAATACGATAGACAATAATTTTATTATAGACTTTTTAATTAGGTAGGTAGAAAAAATTGTTAAAAAGTGTATTATGGATTAAATATATGACTAAGTTGATACATACTTAAAATTATTTTTTGTTCCTCTTTAATTTTTTTTCATATCTTTATTTAATTTTTTCCTCACATATATTTACTTTGTTAGACATATTTTTGTGTATCAAGAATCTGAATTGATAAACAATATATTTAGTTTACATTGTGGGTTACATTAGATTCACTTCTCATACCACCTTGCCATATGAGTCAGCATAAACCTTGATGTCATTAAAGATTATTCTTAATATCAATTGTACCCTGACTCATGTAAGGAACCAAACTTATTATACACAAAACAAAAACGTAAAATTACTATCTCTGGTTGGAAAAAACCAAATGAATTAAAAACAAAAATAAAATAAAAACTGAGTAAAAAATAAACAAACTAGAGATATTAGAAGAAACTGAGAAATAAATAAACGACCAAGCAAAAAATAAATAAAACAAATGTTCTAAGATAGTTTGACTTGATGAATTTTGAATTCTTTATTCTATTTTTATATAACTTTATCCTTTATTCTAGTAAATTTCATTAGCCTTCTGACCTAGTACTGTCGCAAAAAAAGATGATGGTACAATTGTAAAATAAAAAATTCCATTGTCCTATAAAAATTGATAAGGGATATCTAAGTATTTTCAAAAAAAAAAAAAATAGAGGGATGTCCTTGTATTTAGGATATTGTGTAAAGGGTGCATCTGTAGTTTATGGTTTTATCAGAACCTGCCCAATTTAACTATAAATTATATCTTCCTCCTCCAAAGTTTTTATCTTGCCATCCCACCTCGCACACGTATTTGTGTTGTGCAGCCATATTTTTGACTTTATTACTTTTGTCCATTTATTTTTATTTCAATTTCATATTATCCATGGTATATGAATATTATCAATTGCATTTCAGATTAGGAGACACCATACGGATGATATAGTTTCTGCTCCCATTAGATATTATGAGAAGATGACTAATTTGTTGGTTCAAGTACAAAGTGAATTGAAATAATACATGTAGTTGTAAAAAAAAGACATAATTGTGCTTTTAATCAATATATAATGTGTGTGACATTTTTGTTTGGGTGTATCTTAAACCGGGTCAACTCAATTCTAACCCGAAATATCTATATTTAGATAGTGATTTTCGGTTCTCAAACTTCTTAGGACTTTCTATTGAAATATGAATTTCTCAAACCTCTTATGCATGGTTTTAAAGTACATTCAAAAACTTATATTTTATGTTTTGTTTGATATTTATTATGAATATTTCAGATACCAAAATATTATGTTTGTATATAGGTGAATATTAATAAATTTTGATTAACAATTTAATTTTTGATTAATAGTTTATATATAAAGGGTGCAAGAATGAGTAAAGTAGAAACTAATAGTTCACTCATTTAATTAGGGGAGGCTAGAGACTAGTCCACGAACTAGGCCAGGGGAAAGAAAGTTGTGGAACAATATAAACAACTAGAAAATTGCTCGTAGTTAAAGACATGGTGTTAATATCTAAAAAATTAATATTTTAAAAAATAAAATCTATCAAAAATTAAGATTAGAATTCAACAAGTTTTCTTTAGAATCCTACGATCAAAAAACAAATTATTCAGCATTCATAATAAATTGAGAATAGAGAGATAAGAAAGAGAATACGTCATCTAACTTTACCTAGCGTAAAAATGTATGGACCGATTGGAGTTTTCAAGTTTGGGGTTTAAATTTTTTGGGGATGATTTTCATGTACGGGATTGAATTAATTTCAATCATTCTTATGGTAGACTAATTTAAAATTTTAAAATCAATTCTATCTTATTAATATAAATTTATTCAAATAGAGAAACATATAGTTTTGGGTCCCAAAAAATAATAGGCCTATCATTGTCATGTTGAGCTAATAGTAGTGGGTTATATAGCATATTCGAAGGACTATTGTCTATACATCTTGATCTAATGGATCATTTGGTCAATCCATGGGCCATAGCATATTCGTTGAACTATATTAACTCTGAGTTTTATTGGAAACTAGCCCAACTACTATATTAGCACATGATAGTCCAAAGCCCAAGCCCAAAAACAACGAGAAACAAAGAAAGAGAGACGCAGAAAAATAGAGCTTTTGGGTTGGTGTACATTGATGCAAGTAAAAGATCACTATGATTGAAGATACTATTAGTGAGAAACTTCCTTCATTTCCCTCTTTGTCATATTACATTACTTAGATAGAATAGAACCATAACCAGAGAGAAAAAAGAGATGAAGGGAGGTGGGGTGGGGGAGCGGCCGCTTTTAATCTGTTTTTTCAACAAGTTGTCGGACATTTGAAGATAAATTTGAGGAAGAGTCTTTTGAGGAAAAAATGTGAAATAGTTATGTTGATTAATCAGAAGGATTTTGATCGTCTGAATCTGACTACTAGAATGTCGCAAGCTGCTTTGATTCAAATTCTTTTGAAGCTTGCAGTCATAACTTCTGCTAATACATATACATCGTGTTGTTTGTTATTGGACTCCATTTAGGTATGAATCTTCTTTAACTCACTTGAGCATTGACTATTTACCTGTTGTGTGAAAAAATTGACAAGATAATGTTTGTGGGTGCTATGCTTTTTCTATTTAGAATTGTTCTTTCGTTTGTTAATTTTTGTAAGCTGTTTTAAATTTGAATTAGTTTTTAGTCAAAAATGACTTAAAAGTTGAGGATACTGCACAAATTTTGTCAATCAAGAAAAACTGATATTGTCTCGGTATTTTGGACATAACTTGTTACTATGATATCCCAATGGCCTAACTCATGATGATTTAGAATTTAGAAAAAATTGTCTATAATTTTGTTAGAAATAATAGTTTTCAAATTCAAAATGTTTCTTTGTCAAAAATGACTTTCAAGATGGAGTAAATGTATAGATCCGGACAACTGGTCAAGAGGAGCGGGGTTATATAGCATATTCCAAGGACTATTGTCTATACCACTTGATATAGTTTCGGTATAACACTGAGTTTTATTGGAAGCTAGCCCAACTACTATACTAGCATACGACGGTCCAAAACTCAAGCCCTAAAACAACAACAAAGAAAGAGAGACACAGAGAAATAGAGGGCATTTTTTGTTTGCGTTTCAAAAAATAGTATCTAAAAATAATTTTTGAGAAGAGTTTTAAGAAAGTGGTTTTGATATTTTTTGAGATAAAAAACTTATTTGTTTAGATGATTTCAAAAATAATTTTACAGTACATAAAATAGTAAAACTTGTTTTAACAACTTAAATATATGTTTGAACAATAATTCAAAAATTATTAAAAAAATATAAGAAAGTTATTTTTAGATTGATAATTTCATAAAAAAAAATTCAATAAACCAAATTTTAAAATAAACTAAACATATTCAATAATCTTCATCAAAAATAAAATCAATATAAAAAAATTCATCATTGACCTTCATCTAAAATAAAACCAAACATATTCAATAGAAAAATTATACAAACACCAATAATTTTTTTCAAAAAAAAAATAAAATAAATAACACAAAAAACAATCACACCATCACACAATATATATATACACACACACACACTCACACAATACACACACAATATACATATGTATACCCATCACTCGCACAATATATATATATATATATATATATACACACACACAGAATTACACAATACACAACACACCCATCACTTATTTATATAATAAAACAGGAGTGTGTTTGAATTTTATCTCAGTCATATTTTTTTCCTCAAAATCATCACCAATCACTTACCTCACCCATCATTCCTTTGTTAGACTCAAACGTCAAATTGCATCACTTATTTCTATCATATGTTTAATCATTTATATATTTCTTCCCTAAAAATATCACATCACTCATTTCTATCATATATTTAATTATTTAATATTTGATTAATTTATAGTTAATATATTTTGAAAAAAATTAATATAATGGGATCAATTTTTGGGACGCTCAAATTTTATAATTTATCGTGCCTTCAAACACAGGTTATGACTAGTATATATATACACACACAGAATTACACAATACACAACACACCTATCACACACACAATCTATATATATATATACACACACACAATCACACAATAACACAAATATGAAGCATAACCAACTTCATTGCTTCAGGTCTATCTTTGGTGCTCCACCTTCGTTGCAAGCAGAGAGAGAGAGACGGTAGAGAAGAAGATGTTGGAGACAGAGAGGAAGGAAACAAAAAAGATGGAATGAAGATTTTTGTTGCTAAGGGGACTCGAAGGGTAGACCTCATTTTTCATGTTTCCAATATTTTCAAAGAAAACTCTGAAAACAAGCTACACCTATTTTATGTTTCTTTGCTCCAAATCTCATTTCTTTTTCCCAAAAATTTGAGCACAAAAATGTTAAACAAACAGTTTTTGGTGCTTTTTAAATTTTGAGAATAAAAAACTATTTTTGAGAAGATAACCAAACATGCCCAAAGCTTTTGGGATGGTGTACGTTGATGCAAGTAAAAGTTCACTACAATTGGAGATACTACTAGTGAGAGTCTTTGTCATACTACATTACTTAGATAGAATAAAACCATAACCAGAGAAAAAATAGAGATGAAGGGAGGTGGGGGTGGGGGAACGACCACTTTTAATCTGTTTTTTTAACAAGCTGCTAGACATTTGAAAATAAGGTTGAGGAAGAGTTTTTTGAGGAAAGAAGATGAAATAATTATGTTGATTAATTTGAAGGATTTTGATCGTCTGAATCTGACTGTTGGAATATCGCAAGCTGCTTAGATTCAAAAGCTTCCAAAGATTACAGTCATAAATTTGACCATAGCTACAGTGGCGGGTATCACCAGAGGAGTTCATGTGGTTGTCTGCTATGGACCGAAAAAAGCGAAGAAAATACTTCTGGAGAAAATAGAATGGCCGAAAGATTTCATTTGATTGTATGTCAAGGAAACATTCGAACTGACTTAGGATATCCACAACTTATTCAGTGAAAACAAAGTTGGCAAACCCACAACTGAGTAGAGAAACGAGGTGAAAGCAGTCGCTACTATGACGACCATCTGAGCGATGTCGATTCTTCCTTTGAGGTAGGGTCTTCTGTAGTTTCAATTAATTTTTCTTATGAATTATTCATTCATGTTTGATGGCAAATGATGATTGAAGTTATGTTGTTGATTTTTCTACGAATAAATATATATCGATTTGTTTGTTATTGGACTCTATTTAGGTATGAATCTTCTTTTACTTTGTTGATGATTGAAGTTATGTTGTTGATTTTTCTACTAATAAATATACATCGGTTTGTTTGTTATTGGACTCTATTTAGGTATGAATCTTCTTTTACTTTGTTGAGCATTGACTGTTTACCTGTTGTGTGAAAAATTGACAGGATAATGTTTATGGGTACTATATTTTTTTTGTTTAGAATTGTTCTTTTGTTTGTTAATTTTTGTAGCTTTGATTTGTTTATTTTGGCTATTTTAAATAGATTTTTCGTTTGTCAGTTTAGTTTGAGTTTTTCAATGACAATAAACTTGTTTACATATCTACCCAAAAAAATTGAATAACTAATTGTTGTTCTGATTGTTTTTTAGCGTTAAAAAGACTACATTGGATGTGTAAATTAATGTTATATATATATAACTCTAATTCTGCTTTGATTATTGGAAACAAATGATTTGTTTTAGGTACCCTCTGTTTTTAATTTCTTATCATGGGAAACATGTGCAAAAACTTTATTAGTTTGATATTGATAAGTGAAAAATGTTAAAGGTTAAAGAAACACACCTCTACGTTGTTTGTTCAAGTTATAAAGATAAATATGTTTCTTTGTATTAAAAGTAGAATGATTGATGCAAAGAGTAGAAGAAACAAAGCAAAAATGGAAGAGTTTCATAATTAGTCAGTTCGACAAAGTCTCAGTTTTTTGGGCTTAACTTTTTACTACAATGTACAATTCACCAGATTCTTGCGTAATTGTAAAGAATACTTCTACCCCTACAACTTTGACTGAAATAGGATGTTTTAAATTTGAATTAGTTTGTAGTCAAAAATGACCTACAAGTTGAGAAAAGTGCACAAATTTTGTCAATTAGGAAAAATTGATATAGTTTCGGTATTTTGGACATAACCTGTTACTATGATATCTCAATGACCTAATTCACAATGATTTAGAAATTAGAAAAAATTATATATAATTTTGTTAGAAATAATGGTTTTTCAAATTCAAAAGGTTTCCTTGTCAAAAATGACTTTCAAGATGGAGTAAATGCATAGATTCGGACAACTGATCGAAAGTAGCGGGTTATATAGCATATTCTAAAGACTATTGTCTATACCTCTTTATATAGTCTTGGTATAACACTAAATTTTAATGGAAGTTGGCCCATCTACTATACTAGCATACGATGGCCCAAAGCCCAAGCCCAAAAACACTGAGAAACAAAAAACGAAAGATGCAGACAAATAGAGCTTTTGGGGTGGTGTACTTTGATGCAAGTAAAATCTCACTACAATTGGAGATACTACTAGTGAAAGACTTTCTTCATTTCCCTATTTGTCATACTACATTACTTAGATAGAATAAAACCATAACCAAAGATAAAATATAGATAAAAGGAGGTGAGGGTGGGGGAGTGGCCAATTTTAATCTGTTTTTTCAACAAGCTGCTGGACATTTAAAGATAAGGTTCAAGAAGAATTTCTTGAGGAAAGTAGGTGAAATAGTTATGTTGATTAACCAAAGAATTTTGATCGTCTGAATCTGATTGCCAGAATGTCACAAGCTGCTTTGATTCAAAGGCTTTCAAATTTTGTGGTCATAACTTCGACCATAGCTATAGTGGCGGATATCGCCAGAGTAGTTCATGCATTGTTTGTTATGGACTGAAAGAAGAAAAGGAAATAGAGAAAATAGAATGGCCAAAAGATTCCACCTAGTCGTATGTCAAGGAAATATTCGAACTAACTCAGGATATCCGCAACTTGTTCAGTGAAAACGAAGTCACAAACCCACGACTGAGAAGAGAAATGGGGTTAAAACAGTCGCAACTATGATGGTCATCGGAGCAACAATGTTGAAAGGGATTAAACGTTGATTCTTCCTTTAAGGTAGGGTCTTATGTAGTTTCAATTAATTTT
>CAUOFW020006507.1:0-23814 GCA_963454935.2 Ilex paraguariensis
CACATATCTATTCTCTTTTGAATTCACCCATCCTTTCACTAGCCTCATGATTTGTTTCTTACATGTAGCTTAACCAAATGCATATCAAAACAACTCAAATCTAATTTCACAAATAGGATTTACTTTTTTTTTTTCTCATTATGAAATAATGGTATAACACGAAACTTAGTAATGACATTATGGTAAGATTTACCTCAATTCCTAAAATAGATACAATCTTCTTAATGCCTTTGTGTCTCACTTGCCTAGAGAAACTCACAACTAGAAACTCCCACATAAGTCAATATTCTAGGATCAACTCTTAGATTGCACACCCTTGTGGAATTTCACTTTAGACTCTGGTTCATCTTTCTTCACGTTGTGTCTCGCTATTACTGTTGTTCAAGGTATCATGACACTCTTATACTATTCAATTCTACGGACAATCATAAATCTTGGTGGTTCAGTAGACACCACAAGATTTTTAACAGTTATAACCATCAAACTATACCCTTAGTTATCCAAGAGATTGTTTATCACTTTTTAAGTTTGTACTTTTTACATTCACCTATATAATCATAACTAACAGTTAGTCCCTATAATATTAATAACAACCAACACTTTTATTGCGAACTCTGACACCAATTATAGCTAGAAAAATTAGCTCTCCAATTCAACATTGTTGGGACTAGCAATAGATAAGGAATACCCAAAAGTTCGATAGGCCATATTTCTCCCAAGTATAAAAATAAAATCTAACCATAAATGTCCTCCAATTTAATCTTCTAAATTGTTTGCACTAATGATCCATCTATTCCCTCCAAAGGGGGATTCTAGAAAATAAACTAATATATTACTTGAGTTAAGGTCTAGTTATATCTCCAATATATTTGTTTTAAACCCCTAATCTCGAGCTCAAATTGACAAGCCTTACAATCCCCTTCATAACTCACGTGCATCTAGATTCCTACTTTTAATTAATCTTAATATCTCACCATTATTCATCAAATCCATTAACACTAATTATTTTTTGTATCTCCCAAGTATTCATTTTTAATCTCTAACCTTAAGCTAGAATCATTGAGCACTGAAATCAATCCCTAGTGACTTTCACAAACCTCTACATTACATATAATCTTGAATTTCTATGATTTAATCAAGTATAATATATTTCTAATAATATACAAGAAGGTAAAAATAGATTGTAAAGAATCCCAATAATATCTTTCAATTCAATGGCCCCAGATTTCTACTAATGTTCTTCAACTTAACCACATTGGTCGTCATGGCCTTAACAATAATTCATGATCCCCAAGATGATAATGATCCGCTAGTTACTATGATTACCTTAGTCTTTTATCCCAAATTTGCTTAACAATTTCTCCCCGTATGTCAAAATTAATCTGTGCAGCTATCGACATTGACTTCTCAGATTACTTCCTTCCAATCATCACAACCATAAATATTTCCTTTTCAAGGTAGTAATCTTCAATATTCATAAAAATGATCCTCAACTCGAACCTATTCAGATCTGTCATAAGGTTGGATTAAAAGAAATAGTAAAAAGAATTTCATATTCCTACAACAAAACTACAATAACATTGAAAGATCCTATCAAACTTTTGAACATCTATATGCTTTAGTCCAAAAATATTCAGAGTCACATATAACAACCAATAATTAATCAGGCTTCCTGAATTTTCTTTCCATATAACTTCATACATTGACCTCAATTTTCAATTAACATTTGTGAGTATAAGTCAACTGTCAATTCTCTACACTCAAGAAAGAAATTCTCAATTATTAATAACTTTACAGAGGCTACATGTAGTGAACTAAGCCCATAGTGGAATAAGATTGTCTAATCAAACCATTCTGATTACGTCTCTCAATTATGACCTTTTGAAACAGGTAATACTTCCAAAACAATCTTAGCCAACTCTCCCTAATACTTCCGGATCAATATTGATACCCTTAAACACATGGTTATAGAATGATCTTCAATCCGCCTAGGAAACATAATTTCAATTCCTACCTTCATTCGTAAAATTGACACCAATTCTTTGTAATTTCATCATACCCCTTCAATTGATTGTATTTAAATCTTGTACTCATGTTAAGGGGAAGATATATCACTCTCAAAGTTTCCTATGATAAAACAAAATTTGCAATCATTCCTCAATTTCTTTGACTTCCTAAAAATTTAAGTACCACTAAAACTCAGACACAATTTTGAGAATCGAAATAACACCAAACAATAATAGCATTCTATCTAGTGATCCATCAAGACACTTTAATGGACACCGGGGTGTCTCTAGATCAAAGACTAAAAGATGGTGGAAGCTTGCTTAAGGATAAGTTTTCAAAAGTCTAAGAAAAATGACACAACACTCTACTATCCCCGAAAAAATGGGGTGTTCATTTTACCCAACTTTGTAGAATAAATTGATTCAAATCAAGAACTTCTAGCATGTGTGCCGTACATGGATGGAAAGGTATATGAATTTAGTTTCCAACAGTAAAATGGTGCACAATTTTGACTTTCCGACACATAGTCATAGTCCAATTAGTGAAGGGTATTATGCTTGACTGATGGTTCTATTGCAGCTGTCCAATTTGAGTTTGGGTGCTCTCTAGATGAGCTTTGGTGTCTTTTGTCACCAGTCATATCTCATAACCCTCTTTAATATTGACAACAAATTTCCTAAAAATTTATGCCTAGCATCCTTTATTAACCGAAAATAAAATAACATTAATTTTCTAAAATAGTTTGTTAGATCATATTTTGTAATTGACTAATTTCGTGTATTCTATTGTAAATCCTAACCTTTTCCAAGGTCATGATACTATCAAGTTGCATATCCGAAAAGCATCATTGAATGGGGGAAATCAAGCATAAAAACAACATTATTCAACCTCTGTATGTATCTTCATACTTAGGACAAAGGTAATGACCTAGACACCTAAGATGAACCCTTAGTTACTTTTAACTTGGAATGATTAGAATGAAAACGGAATTGGAAGCAATCCATGTATGGCACCTAGGTGATTTCAAAAGAAAAGATTTGCTATACCATTTTGTGTTTTGAAAATATAGATTTAGCCATTATCCGACCGCTCTTGAGAAACACCATTTTGTGTTCAAAAGTACAAGTTTTATGCTTTAAAAAATGGTAGAGACCGATCTATGCTCGTCAACCTTGACAGCCACTTAGGAGTGCATAGAGCTCGCTTGAGCGATCCTTCAAGCTCACTCGAGAGATGCTCATGGTCAATCGAGTGGTGTTATTTTAGGACAGGTTTGAAACCTAATTTTCATTCTAGTGTCAACCACCCTATGACCGTCCTCCCACCGATTGAGCAGTCGTTCGCGAATTTAAGTTTTTTTATTTACTAAAACTATCCTCATTTAGGACCAATAAATAAGGAGAGCCTTTTTTATAGCTAAGTTAAGCCTTTTCTGAGATTTCTAAGAGAAAAAATGCTTCTTCTACCTTGAGAGCTTCAACCACTAACTTAGATCCCTAAATCCAAATGCTACAACTAGAGATTCTACCTAACCTTATAACTTGGTGTTGAAGATCTTGATGGTTTAGAACCAAATCCACTGGTGTGTGCATACCTGAAATTGTTGGCGTGCCTATGATTGCTCGAGGCCTAAAAGAATTGTGCAATGGGATGGTCCAAATGAAGCTACACTAGACATTGAATGAGGGCCTTTGAAAGAGAGACAATAAGGAAATGAATATCTAACCTTGGTATTGGTTGAGGTATAACACTCTAGTAATTGTATGTTCACTTAGAGAGTAACATATTAGGTTTTGGTGTACTGAGAAGCTTCCCCACAGTTTTTCCTGATGAAAGTTTTTGCACGTCAACAAATCACCCGTGTTATTTATTGTTTATCATAACAAATTGTGATTGTTTGCGCACACATTTACTATGTGTTTGTTGAAATAATTTTTTGATATCCATTCTGTAAAATTCAGACAAATTTGAACTTTTTATCAAAAAGAGTAAAACAGTAATTTATCACTATAGTACGAGTTGAAAGCTCTTATTTTTCTAGAACTCGAATGAAGAAACAGATCTCACCGTTGGATTCGTCTCGCGAAATATAGTTATCCTATCAATTCTAGTCGGATTTGTTTCGTAGTTTATGAGGCGAACGGGTGTTGGGAGACCTCATAAACGAACCCGAAAATAAAATTTTAAAAATTAAAAAATAATTTAAAAAAAGTTGAAATAAAAAAATTTTAAACTTGAATTGGGATGAAATTTAATCGTTTTGAGATGAAATCGGACCAGGGAATAGAGAACTGTGGCCAAGTGTTTGAAGACTATAAAAAGGGAAGAAAAAATAGATTTCTTCTCATTCTCTATTGGGTTTCATGTTAGAAGAGGAAGAGCGGGAAGGGAGGAAAAAATTCAAGATTTTCAACTTCTCTCTACGATCTAAGGAATTCCATTGGTCGAATTGACTCGGACCAAGAGTCAAAGTTCATCTACATAGATGAGGGCTACGCCTACATACCAAAAAAGAATAATTTTGGGGAAAGCTAGGATTTGAGATTGAATCGGGTTCTTAGAGCTTTCTATCATTATTTTACACTTCAAGAAGTAGGATTTTCCTCCTAACTACGTTTATGCTCAACCTAGGTTTGTGATGTGAAATGGATAGGTTGT
Organism: Ilex paraguariensis; assembly: GCA_963454935.2. NCBI lineage: Eukaryota > Viridiplantae > Streptophyta > Magnoliopsida > Aquifoliales > Aquifoliaceae > Ilex > Ilex paraguariensis. Next base: position 4,666 of record CAUOFW020006507.1, read on the forward strand.
TAGATATCTTTAGTTACTTGTCTATTGTTGTAAAATTTATGAAATGAGAATTGAAATTGGGTACAATTAATTCTAGTTGTATTGGTATGAGAAAATTTCTAGCTTGTAATTTTTTTGAAAATGATGTTATGTGAAATTAAGAGTGTTATTGCATAGACTATGTATAAAATGCTTGGAAAATTGTTGATGGATGAAAATGTTGACATATGCTAGATGATGTATTGGCATTGTGAGTAATTTTGAAAATTATATGCTTAGAATATGATTAGCCATGGTGTATGTTGAAATGTGGTTGAAATAGTTCATATGACATTCATTACATATAGACATGATATTCACTTGTAATTGTTCATTACATTGTATATGCACAAAGACATCATATTCGTGGGCATTAGACATGGGTGTGGGTATGTGCATGTCTTTGAATTAAACATCACTCTTGGTGGTTGATAAGTGGGCTCGATATGGTTGGATCAAGGTTCAACAGCGTCACACGGTTGCATAAAAGAAAATTTGTGTCAGGAATAGCAAGAAGCGCTAGACACTCTCTCGGGTGCAAGACCTAATTACTAGTTTATACACTTCTGTCGATGTAAGTCCAAAAAACTATAACGGTGTACGGCATCGGTGTGAGATTCCAAAATCTGAATACCCAAAAAAGACACATGATTTATTTTTAAAATGTCATTGGATGTACAGTATCAATGGCAAGGGCTTGGAATGCCCGATTTGGTACTCTTGGCATTGCATAGGTTGTAAGAGCCGATAAAGGCTTGGGTTGAAGTGCATGAGTGAGTCTCATCTCATTTGATGGCATGACATGGTGGTTTTCAACATTGAATTGCATATTCTTGCTTGGAAAGATTGTTACTTGTTGAATGTTGCATGTGAATATTTCATATGCACTTAGGTTGGGGAATAGCCTCTTTAGGAGATACCCTATTGAGCGTGGCTCACCCTTTATGGGAAAATATTTTAGGTGTGGGTTATACATCGGTGGACGACTCATATTTGGAGTCTCAAGGATGAAGAAAAGCCGACTTGTGGCTTTTAAACCTTATTTTGTAAATCTTTTGTGAAATTCGATGTTGGACATGTAATTATATGAAAATGATTGTAATTGAACTTTTATGAACCATGTTTTATGTAAAACTTCATGTTATGGGAGTTTGGGTTGGTGTTGCACATGGTTGGAATGAATTGGAATTGAAAACGGATGAAACAGGGGTAAACTGGGCACACCTACCTGTAGGAAATTGAGATCTTCTACCAGTAGATGTGGACCAGTAGGCATTATCTACTGGTAGAACGTCACTTTTCTACCAGTAGATTTTCTTGAATTTTCTAAAAACAAGATTCCACTATACAACTTCTACCAGTAGGTTTTTGAACACTTTTACGAGTAGATTTCTTAAAACTTCAAATTTTTGAAATATTTTACTAAGCTCTTGGGCATTTTTTCCTCTTGCTCAAAGATGTTCAATGGGATATAAATAACGATAAACTAATGTGTAAAGGACCATGGATGTATGGGTATGGTCCCGATTAAAGGGACGCTATTGACGTGATGTTGGGTGGTGTGATAGTCACGGGTGCTTTTATGGGTTGATGGCTGATCAATGATGGACAAAGGACTCCCGATTTTAGGGGCGTTACAAATTCAACCATAGTTGTGCAAATTGGGTTTGGGATTGCCAAGAGATTGATTATGAGTGAATAAATTCAATGTTAATTAAAATCAATCTCCATGGTTAAATTGGGTGGTGGTTGCTAGAGGTTCTCACATTATTTGCTACATCTTTGTGGAAAGAGGTAATTATAGTGGTTTAGGTTTTTATTGGTAATCAATGGGACTAACATTGAAAACGCTATTCACCCCATCTAGGTAAAATGTCTATTGCTCCACGTGTATAATTGTGAGGGATGATACACAGCGAATTCTCCTTCCCGAAATAACAATTGGTATTAGAGTGTAGTTGCCCTGAGTCCATCGACACTTGTAGGCATTTTGTGTATTTCTTGCATACCAAGTTGAAAATGGTTACATCATCGAGTCTTGAGTTGTATTTCGTATTTCGTATTTCACACTATTAAAAGCCAAAGTGGGTAATAAATAGTACTTTGACAATGGTTGTTCTAGGCATGTGACTGGAGAGAAGTCTCACTTTTTTGAATTGAAAAATTTTAGTGGTGGGATTGTTACATTTCGAGATGGTAGTATCTCCATGGTTGTTGGAAAGGATTCCATTCAACCATTGGGAAAGCCAAAGTTGGATAATATTCTCTATGTGGAGGGGTTGAAAGCTAACGTTATCAGTATTAGCCAATAGTGTTACAATGGTAATGTTGTACACTTCACGGGAGACAATTACATGGCATTGAATGATAAAAAGGATTGTCTTTTGGAAGGGATTAGGTTGGGAGATAACTGGTATTGTCTATCTCCAAATCCTTCACTAGTGTGTCATATGACAAATGTTGATGAAGTCATACTATGACACCAAAGGTTAGGTTACATGAACTGCAAGAACTTGAACCAAATCACCAGCAAGAAGCTTGTGAGGGGAGTACCAAAGTTGAGTAAGTCTTCTACTAGAAGGTATGGTCCGTGTCAATTAAGGAAACCAACCAAGGTCCCTCACAAGAAATTGAAGACCATCACAACTAAAAGACGCCTAGAGCTCATTCACATGGATCTTATAGGTCCTACGCAAACTGAGAGCATAGGTGGTAAGAGATACATCTTAGTAATGGTAGATGACTACTCAAGGTATACTTGAGTTTCCTTTTTGAGAGATAAATCTAAGGCTTTTGAAAGTTTTAGAAATATTTGCAAGAAAGCACAAAATGAGCAAGGTGAAGCCACAGGTAAAGATGTTAGAATGTGAAGAGATCATGGTAGGTTATTTGATAATTTTGACTTCTGTATTTACTGTGATAAACATGGCATTAACCACAAGCTATCTACACCCAAGACCCCACAAAAAATTGGCACCGTTGAGAGAAAGAATAAAGTGATTCAAGAGATAGCTATACCCTTGATTCATAGCAAGGGGTTGCCAGAAAAAGATTTGGGCTGACGCAGTGGACACCTCGTGCTACATGGTCAATTAAGTTTACCTTAAGCAAGGCACATGTCAGACCCCATATGAAATCTAGAAGGGCAAAAAACCTAACTTGAAGTATTTTTGAATCTTTTGGAGAAAATGCTATATTATGAGAGATAGAGAAAACATAGGAAAATTTGACTCCCGGAGTGAAAAGTGGATATTTTTGGGATATTGCACCAAAAATAAAGCCTTTAGAGTGTTTAATCTGAGAACATCTAATATAATGGAATCCATTAATTTTATCATTGATGGCATAGGAGAGGACTTTGTGCATGAGAAAGATAAGGACAAGGGAATGATTGATTCAATAGGAGACAAAGGTAAATCAGAACCTACTTCTACCCCTCAAAGAGAAAATAACATTTTCATCAAACCAACGCCTTCATGGGTTCAAGCTAGGGACACACACCTAGTTACATTCTAAGAAACCTAAACAAAGGGGTGAGGACTAGGAGACAACTCATATATGAGTTGGACCAAAACTGCTATGTTTCCTTGTTTGAACCTAAGAATGTGGGTGAGGCTCTTGAAGATAAAAATTGGCTCATTTCAATGCAAGAAGAGCTAAATGAATTCACACGGAGTGATGTTTGGGACTTAAAATCTAGGCCTAAAGATACTAATGTAATTTGAACAAAATGGATATATAAAAATAAATTAGATGAAAATGGTGTAGTTTTTAGGAAAAAGGCTAGGCTAGTTGCACAAGGGTACACCTAAGTAGAAGGAATAGACTTTGATGAGACTTTTGCACTAGTAGCTAGGCTAGAATCTATGAGATTATTTTTTACCATAGCTTGTCACATGAAATTTAAGTTGTATCAAATGGATGTGAAAAATGCATTTTTGAATGGTTTCCTTCAAGAAGAAGTCTATGTGGAACAACTGAAGGGTTTTGACAACCCTCATCATCCTAGGCATGTAGTTAAATTTAAAAAGGCACTCTATGGTTTAAAACAAGCTCCAAGAGCTTGTTATGAAAGACTGTCTACTTATCTCTTGAAAGAAGGATTTTCTAGAGGTAGTGTAGATAAGACTTTATTTATGAAGAGTGTTAATGGTGAATTGTTAATTGCCCAGATGCATGTTGATTATATTGTCTTTGGTTCCACATGTAACTCTCTTGCTCATAAGTTTAGTGAATTGATGAAATTTGAATTTGAAATGAGCATGATGGGTGAACTAACTTACTTTTTAGGCTTCCATGTTAAAAAAATGGATAATGGAATTTTGTCTCACAATCTAAATATGCAAAGGATCAGTAAGGAAGTTTGGGTGAAAGTCAACAAAGAACCTAAGTAATTCGATGAGTACCAACCCCAAATTGAGTGAAGACACTTCAAGCAAAAATATAGATCACACACTGCACCGTATTATGATAGCTAGTTCACTTTATCTTGCTACGATTTGAATTGACATAACCGTTAGTGTTGGTGTGTGTACACGGTATCAATATTGCCCTAAATAATCACACTCGCTTGCGATTAAGCAATTTGTTATGTGAGTGACACTTCAGGGTATGGTATTTGGTATACATTTGAGACTAATGCTAATATTGTTCACTATTCCAATGCCGATTGGGTAGAGAATGTAGATGATCGAAAGAGTACTTCTTGTGGGTATTTTTACATTGAGAATAATTTGGTATCTTGGTAAAGTAAAAAAAAATTCCATGTCCTTGTCTGTTACCAATCCGTGTATGGCTTATTTCAAAAGAAACGATTTTCTAACCCTTTTTGTGTTTTGAAAACATAGATTGACTCATTATCGGACCCCTTTTAAGCAACACCCTTTAGTGCTCAAGAGGATATATTTGTTTCTTGGTTTTGTGCTTTAAAAATCGATAAGGATCAATCTATGCTCGCCAACCTTGGTTAGAGGGGTCTCTTTATTACTTAGGAAATTAGATGGAATAAGGCTACAGAGGAGTGCATAGAGCTCGTTTGAGCAATCCTTCAACGTCGCTTGAGCGGTGTTGTTCTTGGACATGTTTGAAATGTGATTTTTATTCCAATGCCCATCGACCTATGACCGGGCTCCCACCGATCGAGCAATCGCTCACGAATATGAGTTTTCTTATGTATTAAGACTACTCTTATTCCAGACCTGTAAATAGGGAGATCTTTTTTCATAGCTAGGTTAAGCCTATTATGAGATTTCTAAGAGAGAAAACAATTCTTCTATCTTGAGAATTTTCATCACTAATCTAGATCCCTAAATTGAAGGAGGGCCTTTGACAGAGTGACAACAAGGAAATGAGCATCTAGCCATGGTATTGGTTAGACATCGAGTACTTGTGTGTTGACTTAGAGAATAGTGGATTAGGTTTTGATGAATCGAGAAGGTTTTTCGTAGTTTTTTCTGAGGAGGGTTTTTCACATCAACAAATCACTCGTATTATTTATTGTTTATCGTATACATTTGTGATTGTTTACACACACACAAGCACTATGTGTATGTTGAGATGATTGTTTGATATCCATTCAACTATAGTTGTGCAAATTGAGTATGGAATTTTGGATTGATGTGAGATTGGTTGTGACTTATTTAATTTAAAATTAATTAAAATCAATCATCATGGTTAAATTGGATGGTGGTAACTAAACGGGTTCCCACATTATTCGCTATATCTTTGTAGGAAGCAGTAACTGTAGTGTTTTAGATTTTTATTGGTAATCAACTAGACTAAAATTGAAAAACCTATTAACCCATCAAGGTAAAGTGTCTATAAAAATAATTCATAACCAAACTAAGTATCAACTTACACTTATCTTATAAGTACACAGTTTCCAAAAGATTCAAGTCTAAGGATCCTTCCATTTTATACTTCTTACTCCCATTAGCTAACCCACAACCTACAGCTCCCATGTAAGACGTAATTCCTAATCTCTGATACCAACTTTGTTATGCCCCAATTTCACAATCAGATGTGAACTATCTAGCAACCATTTATAACACTGAGATTATAATTCCATCAAATCAATCAAATTAAATAACCAACATCATCTAACAAAACAAAAATCCCAAATAAAACCTAAAATAACCATTCACAGCTACAACCAACATTTTAAAATAAAGTCAAATATCCCATCTAACTAAGTAATATTCATAAAATTCATCAATCATTTACCAACGAAACTAAAATAGATAACAAAATCCTAAGCCTTGAAACATGGATCCACATCTTGATCTGCTTCAAACACCAACTCCACATGCTCACCTAGAGTTGTATACTCATTGATACTAAAATCTGAAAAATGAAAGAAAAGGGTGATCACAACAAGCTTAGTAGAAAAAAAATTTCAAACCTAAACAAAATTTAAAAATTTAATAAAATAGGTAGGTCTAACAAAATAACATATATAACTTTTGAAATAAAATATGTCACATTGTAACAATTTCAAGTTTACGATATGTGAACAATAAATCCATAGAAGAATATAATTATTTCAAAAAAAAAGAACATCTCTGAAGTAAGCTAAAGCTCATGTTAAATACATTTCATGTACGTAGGTTGATTAACTGAAATTCACACATCGACTTTTTCTGACCCACACTTACACTCAAATCATCAAATTCATTCCTTGTAGGGCCACAATACTTTAAGACATGCATATACCGATGCATTGACATTGACGAAAGCTTCTCAAGACTACTATACTAACACCCAACTTTGATCACCGTGAGCAAATAGTGCAAATTCTTCAAACCTCGCATGGAACTAAGCAACCCCACTACGAGTGGTAGAAAATTTTCAAATCCCTCGGTGTAAGAAACTCATCTACACACTCTACCGTATACATTCGAGTGTAACTCACATTCAACACACCCACCTAGCCACCCTTCTCAAGCTTAAACATCTCCAAAACTAATTTTGTATCGAAAGTCAACACATGAAATTCAAACTTCATGATTAGTATTTAAATAATGATTCAAAGTTTATAGCATCATTTTATTTTTCTTAGAAGAACTTTTAAGATGATATTATTCTTTTTTAATTATAGTACGAGGTTTTACAATTACTATATTGTTATCTTCCTCGATGCAAATTCTTTGTTAGCAATTGTTCTGTTGTGATAGTTTATTCCTTTTGTTTTCTCCAAAAATCTTTTTTTTTTTTTTGTTCTTTGTCTTTGAATGCTTACATTTTAAGGAATAGAAGACAAGATTTTCCTGAGACAGAATAGTATCTGATCTTGAATATGGTTATATACATCAATATTTTTTCCCTTTACCAAACTAGTAGCATATTTACGGATTGATTCTTCTTTAACTTCACTACTAACCTATGTTTAGTAGAAATAGTTTCAATAGTTGGAATTTTATTCAAAGAGCACAAAGTTTGGTAAACCTAAAAGATAGGAGTTGATTTTTTTATACATATTGATAAGCAAAGCAATTCAACTGCTTATTGAAAATAATGTTGTCGTATTGTGTGTTAAGCTTTGTAATTGTATATTAAATGCACATCCATCGATCCAAGAGAGAGAAAACTAAAGGACATTATAAGTCGTGAGGTAATTTTTTGGAAACCTGTGGTAACCAATTTTTTGGGATGTCTAATGCCACTATTCTTCTTTGATATAAAACTAAAATTTGTAACTTTGATGTACATCGACATAGATAGATAGGTAATTAATTGATGTTATGCTTAATATGATTAGATACTCATGCTTATATGGTCATTAGTCATTATTCTTTATTTCAGGTTATCCAGAAAAAAAAGTGGTACAACCAGAGAAAAGTCTATTGGCATGATTTTTGTAATTTGACTGGAATTATTTATTCTTCTATTATGCACCATTAATTACAATGTGATTGTTATATGTAATTTATGCGAATGAATTGCCAAATTTTTATGAATTAATTGCATAGCTTTTATTTGGATTGACGCTTTTTATTCAACGTGGATGTAACGAATAGTATAATTTTCCAAATTTTATTGCGAGAAGGTAAAAGAGTTTTGGGACGACTTTCTCTTATCATGTGAGACTTATAATCAAAGAAGTTTATATGGGTATAACTTAGTATATGACAATAGGTTTGAAAATTTTAAAAATAATAAGTGTATTATACTTATAATATCTGGAAGGTCTGGAATTCAAGGCATGTCCAGTGCAACGTTCAAGTCAGTGAGGAATGAGGGTCTGAACACAAAAACAAAAACAAAGAATATGGCCTTTTTTCAAAGAAAACAAAAACATCGATATTTCTGTAAACATCGATATTTCTTTTACGCCCACTGAACCTTTGTCAGTATTTCCTAAAATGCCAGGAGCTTTCTCGAAGGTTATATAAACTAGGCTTTGGATGATCACCGGTAATTGCTTTCGCTAACGTTTGTGTAATCTTTGTCGGCATTTGTCAAACGTCGACGTTTCTTAAATTTCTTGTAGTGAGTCTAGTTTGAATAACTCCATGATTAACTTAATTTTTCCAACGACTTATTAGAGGGGAATCTTAAATGCAGGAATAAGGCATTCATCAATTCAGATAAGTTCATCAATACTTGATCCTCGTTATATAATTTGGTCATTTTAGGCTAGACTTGCATGACTTTAAAAGGCATTATATAATAAAAGTTTAAATCTCACACTTATATACCGTTCCACTCGTACATCAAGAGGCAATGTGGAATTGAGATATTACAATTCACCCCTTGAGCCCAAATGTCCACGTTGAGCCCAACTTGACCCAATTAATGTGGTCTTCACCACGCTAGGTGTCATCATCACAAGTATTGTCGCCCTGCCCGATTGATGTGCACTGATGGATCAAAGTGTTTGGTGGTCTCCATATCCCAAGGCCAATAACCCAAATATCAATCGTAATGCTATGGATTCCCATTATAAATATTGTCCACCTTATGCTAGGCTTGCACGGTTTTAAAATTCGTTTTAAAATTCACATTCAAAACGCACACTTATATGTATCAATGGGCGGAGCTACATGTGTAGTGTGAAGGATTAAGTAATACGATTGAGACTTAATAATTTGATCTAATTTACTAATGTGACACTGATATGATCTAATAAAATTATTGTGACAATTACTGTTGAACTTCTTTATTATAACTCTATCACTTGATACATTATTAGGTCAACAAATAATATAAATTTTTTAGATTTCGATAACAAATGTTAGGAATTACCAATATAAATGGTTATGACAACTAAACTATAATCAATGTATCTCATTGTCCCCTTAGTTTTTTTAAAATTTTAATAGTGCCCATAGTCTTTTTATCTTCAGTAATTTAGTCATCCATTCATCGCCTAATCTACTTAAACTAATATTTTGTTAGTGAGCTGTGTAAAACAAATGTGGAATTCATCAACTTAGATATATCTACCGAAAAAAACAAGCCTCTATTATTTAATACTCTTTCTCAATTTGTTTTTAAAAAATAATTGTATAGTTGTCTCTAATTCATCTTTCTTTCTTTTTTATAAATTATTGGCTCAAAACCCAATAATGCATCTATAGATGCAAATGATAAAATATGCCAAAAGCGTTTATGACTCAAAAATATCAATTTCTTAACAAGGTGAAAAGAAATTGTACAGAAATATTTTTAAAAATTGATCAATTATGGATGACTTTTTGAATTTGAAACAATGTCGTAGTGTTTCTCTTTAATATATGATTGGATTGCAATGTGCTACAAAAGTATTATTGTTTTCGTTTCTTCGGTCTCAATTTTCGTATATTAATTAAGTCTTGGATCTTTATATATTTCTCATGGTTGAACTTAGAAATTTTTAGTGTGAAATTTACACTTAACTTGGTCTTTATTAATGGAGATGCGGGAAAAATTTAAGTACCAGTTGGTAAAGTTTTTCATTCATGTTTTTGTCCCTTCTAAAATAGAATCTTGGCTCCGCCCATGTAAGTATCACTCCATACCTAATTTATTAACTAACTAAGGGTAATTTGTATCTGAAGGTACGATGTAATATAACTAATTTTGAGAGAGATATTGATGACCGTTAAATGAGTTTATTTAAAATCGTCGTATAGGCTTATTGAACTTGTTTTGTTTTATATTATAGATGTGAGATTTTTTTTTTGTCAGACTACTGCACAGGGAGGGGGTCTTATGAAAATCCACTTAGCACCTAATAAAATTTAAAGAGAGAAACTCGAACGTAATCAAAATTAACTACATCCAGATTTATGGGTATCAACTATATTTTGGGGTGGGTCCAAACTCCCTTCACTTCGGTTTCGTAGCTGAACATTTGGACTGGGTCCAGCTTCAAGAAGAAAAGTCTTGTTTACCGGTTGACCTTTTCTACCTTGATCTTGATCAGAATAGTTCCACACATTTTACAAGCCAAAGTTAAAGGTTTTGGACTTGTTCCTTGTTTCCAGATCAAAGAAAAAGACTTGTTCAGTTATAAAATTAGATTGCGCAGCCCGTGTTTGAGTTGGAAAAATCAACCTTGTTTAGCTGTTGGGTATCATTATTATTATTATTATTTTGGGTTAAAAATCACAGTTGGTCCCTAAATTTAGTCGCTGAATTTTTTAATTGTCCCAATTTAATCACTCTACTATCAATTTCATCTTAATTAAGTCTTTTCATCAGTTTCTATCATTAGATCAATTGGAGACTAATCTACTTTGATCTAACGGTAGAAATGGATATAATAACTTAATTGAGATAAATTTAATAGTTAAGAGAATAAATTGAGGCAATTGGAAGTTTAAAGATCAAATTAACACCGGAGACAAAGTTTAGCTAGGGATCAACTCATCCTTCATTTCAAAACAAATAACCCCTAATTCACGGTACATTCTTATTCAAAAATTTTGCCGGTAAAATATTTTCATTTCTTGGATTTAAAATTTGTTATTGTCAACAACAAATTGAATATAATCATGTTGAGCTTTAAGGTTTTTTTTTTCCTAGTACGTTGAGATTTAAGTTGAATGAAAAATCTAATGCCCTTGTCTGACTGGCATTCCACAGTCCTCAGAGACTTGGACCTCAACCGGTCTTAATTCACATCCTGAATATTCATCCATTTTCATAAAACTAAGAAATTACTGAAAGAAAAATCTTATAAAAACTTTTATTTGTGAAAAGTATTTTTTTTTGGGTGCAAAATAACAGATAATTTTCTAGATTGCACGAAAAAAGCTGAAGTATAAGAAATGAGGGTTTTTACGTTACGAGAGAATGTTTTTGTACTTTTTACATAATGCACTTATACTGTTGACAATTTTGAGGACATTACTTTTCTCGTTATGATTGAACTTGGATGTTAATTTATAATTTTAATATTTTATCCAGCCCTTGCTGAGGCGAAAAAAGAAAAAGAAAACCCTTCATTCTTGTAGTGCTTCTCCCGACTTACTCATCATCCAATAATGTAGCAATGGTTAATTTTTAGTTGTTTTAATAATTTGAAAAGTTGCAGGATAGTTCTTCATTTGGAAGTTAATTTGTTATATAAGTCGAATGCCACATATATTCAATTTGTTTGAAATTATTTATTTTATAATGTCGTAAGCACATCATGATGATGTGAAATATTCAAGAAGCTAGTGGTCATTATTTCAACCCATTGTGTGACTCTGTGGTCTAGTCAATGTCACATGATACGAAGGAAATCAACAATCCAAATGACGTTTACAAAAACTAATGTATTGTTTGATAAAACTTTTCTTACTATTTTCAAAGCATAAAAGGTAATTTTATTTAGAAAATGAACATTTGTTTGATTCTTATTTTACAAAAGTATATCATAGAATATAAATAATACGTTTTAGTTGTGTGCAATTACATGCTAACATATATGCATGTGATTAACTCGAAGGAAGCAAAGAAATCGGGATACAACGCCAAAAAAAAAAAAAAAGGAACAAAACGAATGCTAATTGAAAAACTGCTTAAACACATATACTTTCAAAAAGCTTATCCAACAGTACCACAAACTGCAGGATTAATATAAAACAATGACTTCAATACTAGTGTTTCGTACTATTTTTTCACATTAAGTTGATGGGATTTGGATCCTTTCAATTTCAAATTTTTAACTTTTGATCAAGTTCAAAAATTTGTCATAAAATTCGCTGTTATAGGATATACTAGTGCGGCTTGCTAAAACTTGTTCAGTGAGATAAATTTAATATTTGATGACTGAAATCAACCTAAATTGACCTCAAATTAAGAAATTCGGATCGACGTCCCTTTACGCCACAAATTTTTTCCAATCTAGTGCTGTGCCTTTCAGGGTCCATTGCCGGGCCGGATCAACTCTCTCTCTCTCTCTCTCTCTCTCTCTCTCTCTCTCTCTCTCTCTCTCTCTCTCATATTAAAGGGTCAACCAAATCTCAGCATAGCAAACATGAGACTCGTTCTATGTTCATAAACTAAACTGTTTTGGTGTTCAAGTTCCGTGTCTTTGATTTAGACCATTCCTTGTCAAGCTTCAAAGCGCGGCTTCACAGTCAACTCTACATTTTACTACAAATCAGGATTATTTATATGTATATATACAAGTCCCTATATCCCCTACAAAACAATTCCAGATCCTATATTCAATATACACACATCGGCTCTTCAAGCACAAGAAACAAAAAAGGGTCCAAAATCAAATCGCCCACTAAAAACTCCGCTGATCACTTCATTTCAATGATGGCTTTTCACAGAAATAGTTACTTCACAATGTTACTCATTTTGATTCTGATTTGGGATTTGGGTTTTCGAGAGAGCCTGGCAATGAGGCCACTGGATGGAGAGGAATGGCTGCAGAAAAATATTATGATTCAGTCCCTTCCAAGGGGTTCCGTCCCGTCCTCCGGTAGCAACCCATGCACCTACATTCCCGGAAAAAGCCGGGGCCGCTGCACGTTAGCTGAAAATGAAATGAACTTTGCCGGCCATAGCGGTCATGCACTGCCCACTTTTCCTGAAGTCATGGTTCATTTTGCTGCCGCAGCCGATGAACTCAAAGGCAAGGTAAAAATTGTTGATCATCTGGGGACTTACAAAGGATTAAGTTCAGCAGCATAAGATACTGTAATGACATCCAAATGTATACTATGCTAATCTTTCGAATTAACTCAGTTTCTTTCTTTTTTTTTTTTTTTTTGGTTTATTCTTTTCCTTTGATGAGGAAAAATCATCAAAAAGAAAAGAGTGTGGTTGTGAAACTCATGATGCCGCTCTTGTAACTTCTAATTATTGATATTCAATTCATTATTTCTTTATACAGCCTGCTAAATAAAAAGTGCAAATGGAGAAAGAGCTTTGCTTTTTTTTCTTTTTTTTTTTGGTGCCGGTGTGTATTTGTTTTTGGTCATTTTGCTTTTGTTCTTTAATTTTTCTATTCGATGTTACATTTGTGCATGGATTTGAATCCTGTTTTGGATAGAAATTCATGGGATAAATTTTAGTTCAAATCACTTTTTCAATGAGAATCGTACATACAAAATTTGAACACGTGCGCCATCCGATTATTGACCTTAGAACAAGAATTAATCTCATGCTCTTGTTCCAGCAAGCCAATTTAGGCCTTGTATTATGTCAACACTAAGTTAAAAGTATACATCTTCAAATAAAAACTTGCAATAATTGGAGGAAGACTTAAAAGTACTAAGAACTTTAACATATTCAACTAAGTCTTTACCAATATATCTCAATCACAACACAGCAATGAACGAAGATCTTGAAATACTTATTCACTTGCCCAACTCAAAAATAAGATGTATAGATAACAGGACATAAAAAAAAAATACCTGATAAGGGTAGAATTCTGGGCATGAGCCGCCAACAAGTCCGAACCCCAAAAAGCCATGAGGAACTGGAGGCAAAGTCCATTGGCCCAAAATAAAGCACTTCTGATTAACCCATAACAAAGAACTGAAAGGGCAAGGCCCAATGGGCAATCCAGGGGCAGTGGTCCAGTCCCTGCCCAATCAGGTGCTAGCTAAAGGGCAATCCGAGGAGAAGGAATTAAATCTTCGCCTCGGAGTCATCCTACCGTGTCACGCATCCAGAGGACAAGGGGACCATCTCTGAAACCTGTGATAGCTACATCCTCCCACATGCAGAAGATAGTGGAGCATACAGCCCCAGAGTTCGTGGGCGCAGTGGCCCTGGCTAGAAAAGGCTTTTGTAGGACAAGGATAGGAGGTTCCCATAGGATCGATAAAAAGATAGAAGAAACCGCCAGAAACCACAAAAAAGGCATCCCATATATATATAGAAAAGTTTCCTACAAGAAGAGGGGAGGCCGGAGAGAACATTTATCAACCGTATACACTCTATAAGCGAAACACCAACCCCTGTAAGGGTCCAGCGCCTGAATCCCAATTGTATACATCGAAGTTTCAATATACAAAATCAAGGAGCAAGAAACTCCATTACAGTGGATGTAAACTTGATTTATCGGCTAAGGCGAATCACTTACCTTATGTGTTTCCTCTTTCAATAGGTAGTCCAATCTACCAAACCAACTCTTACACCAAACTCAATAACCTCACATACGTTGGGCTTGAGCTGTGATTTCCGAGACCCCATCAGTTGGCGCCGTCTGTGGGAAACGTTATCATCGTTTTCGTACTTGAGTTTTTATTTATTTAATGGTTTCAACTTGGAACATGAGTGAAGCTCCCGCCAACCCTCAAGCCCACCAAAACTTACTAAAGAATTTCCCTATCCGTGAGGTAGACGCCAAGGACCATCCCCTGGCGGCGAACCTCCCTCCACTCGGTGAACTAGACACCTACCACCAAACTACGATGCAACTAATAAAGCAGAACCAGGAGCTGATAGAATGGATACGAACACATCAGCTCCCCCTATTTCCCTCTAGCTCAACAAGAGCCCCCTCCACTCCCGGCACAACATAGCACCCTTCATCAGGAGCGCCAAGCCCCACCAAACTGAGTCACTAAGCTCCATGAGCGCAGTCACTCTGGAGAAAACCACCGGAGAAGGCACTCCAAAGAACGAGACGAAGATCAAGCCCACAGTCGGGCTAAAGCAGCCTTCCGGCAAGACAGACCCCATCCCCCGCTGGAGGCTGACAATCACATGTGGGAGCAAAAAATCCTCAAGCTCCAGTGGGAGTTGGACAACATGAAAGAGGTGGTTAAGGGAAGGGCCCCCTATACCATTGACGCTTTGGTTTAGCAAAACGAGTCGTCATTCCCTCCTGAGGTCCTTTGTTTTCCTATCCCCCAAAAGTTTCAGATGCCGTCGATAGAGGCGTTCGACGGGACCAAAGACTCGGTTGACCATTTGAATTCCTATAAGAATCAGATGGAAATCCAAGGTATCCAGACCCGATTTGCTGCCGAGCTTTTGCCATCACCCTGAAGGGGTCGACAATAGCCTGGTTCAACAGGCTACAGCAAACATCGATCCCCTCCTTCAGGGAACTATCAAAATAATTTGTGTCACACTTCCTCGGAGCAAGGACATACAGGAAACCGTCTTACCACCTACTAAGCATCAAATAGGGACCTAACGAGTCCCTCAGAAGCTACGTGCAGCGCTTCAACTAGGAATCTTTGAAGGTGGAAAGCGTGGATGACAAGTTCGCGCTGACCACCTGAAAAAAAAAGGGGATGCAAGGACTCAAAACACTTAAGAATATATAGCCCTAAAGGACGAATGTTGGAATCCCGTAGCAATAAATGAGGGCACAAAACTCAGAAAAGTTGTTGAGCCACCTAAAGGCCCACTTAAATGAACAGTCGCTTCGCACGAATTGACGCTAGCTACATTACCTTAAAAACACAAGGATACACATAGCTAGACAAACAAGTAACCCAAAGGACAATACTACTCCAACCAGGTCAAGGCCTCCTTAGAGTAAGAGAGGCAAGGGAATACAGCATCGACATCAATTCAAACATACCAAGAAAACACTTCCAAAAAAAAAAAAAAGTTTCATTACAAAAGAAAATGTTTACAGAAGAAAATGTTTACAGGTATTGCAAAAAAAAGAGGGGAAAGCAGCAGAAAGACAATAATGAACAAAGTGATAATGAGCATGGTCTTTTAAGATTGGCCAGAGGAAGAAGTAGGAGGAGTAGCATCAAGAGCCCCGCCACCAGGTGGAACATCAAAACGTAGTTGAAACTGCTCAAGATCCAGGCCAAGGAATTTTTCAATCGCCTGGTCGGTAAAATTGAAAAACCCATCTACAAAGGCCCTGGCCGCTTCCACCTTGGCTCCCTCGATCTCTTTTCGCTGATTTTCAACCAGTTGGCGCTCAGCAGCCAAGGATCTGTTCAGTTCAGCAATAGCAGCTTGGAACTCTTTCAACTGTTCCAGCAATAAAGTTTGGGAGATAGAAGAATCCAGAAGGTCCTCCATCCGAGCATCACAGTCCTCCCTGGCGCGAGTTAGCTCATCTCGAAGGGACACTTCGGAGGAAGTATTGGCAATCAGTTGTCGGAAAGTCTGAGCCCGC
Source organism: Ilex paraguariensis (assembly GCA_963454935.2). Classification (NCBI taxonomy): domain Eukaryota; kingdom Viridiplantae; phylum Streptophyta; class Magnoliopsida; order Aquifoliales; family Aquifoliaceae; genus Ilex; species Ilex paraguariensis. The sequence goes on from CAUOFW020006507.1 coordinate 21,212, forward strand.
TGAGTAAGGACTTGCTCCAGCTCTCTCTCAGTGGCTAAACCCCAGCTCAGGAGCTCAGAGTTTTGCTAATGAGCCTCCTGGAGCTCAGCCACCTTCTATTGAACGTCGCTCCTCGTAACAAAAATCTCCCTCTCAAGTGCACAAACATTCATCGCCGCCTATAAACAAATAAAAGAGTCACAACGCTGCAAACCCAAAGACAGTGAGGAATACAAGGAAAGGTGACACTTGTCTCAAGAAGGGCATGAAGTGCTTCCCAGCTTCGGGTTTGGAACGGGAGTTCCATGGAATGTTACAGGTCGGCCTGGGGGATCAGTTCCATCAATGCCTAACTGCTCAGGCACACGTTTCTTAGCAAGCTCCGTTTAAGATCAACGTTCGAAGAAGATGAAGCTCACCCCGAGCTGGAACCAACCATTCCTACCTGAGAAGAATCGAGTTGAACTGGTCCCACCACCGGGCTGCCCACAACAGTCTCAACTGTGGTAGTAGACGCAGGCTGGAGCCTAGTAATTCCCCTAGCCTAAGCAGGCAGAAAGCTGAGAGTTGGCAAAGACGCTGAAACATTGCCACCAACGTCAGGAGCCCCCGGATTGGTGCCAACACCCGATGGGGGGACCGAGCTAATGTCCCCCAGCTTGGCCCTTTTCATTGTAGGTTCAGAACTCTTGGCTCACCTCCTTTGACCCATTTGTTCCAGTATCGCAGTCTATTGGGTAACCAGATATGTAGGAGCTGCACAAGCAAAACGCAGAAGGGGATAAGTTTCAAAACAAGAATAAGAGCAAGACAATTTAGGCGGAGTGTCAAATACTCACGACCGCTTGGCAACGAAGCTAGCTCAGGGCGCATCAATTCAGCATATGGGAATGGTAGGTGAGCGCGGGCCTAATTAACCCGAGTCATTTCTTCTCTGGACAAAGGCAAAATCTCACCTATAAAAAAACATAAAAAATACGAAGAATAACAGACAGAGGACATTATCACCAAAAGAGACTAAGAAAAACAACAAAGGACGTCGCAGGCTAGTAGGGACTCACCCAGTTTCTTGCACTGCCTCCAATTCGTGGGAACCCTCAGGGATGCCGAAAAAATGGCCCCATACTCCCAGCCATCCCCGGAGACAAAGAAGTATCTCCTCCTCCATCTTTCTGGCTTTGGAGGGAGGTTTGGGATAGGAATTTCTCCCGCTCGTCCTGTGAGCAAAGTGATAAAACTCAAAAACCTCCTCGGGACGGTAGAAGTGAAGAAACTCCAATACGGTGGCCCTAGACCGGGAATTAGCTTTCCCCATGCCGCTGAGAAAGCTAGCAAGGTTGCCCAGGCCGTTGGAAGAAGCATAGCTGGGCAAAAACTAAAGAAATGCAAAACTTCCTATATGAAAGAGGGAAGCAAAAATTGAAGCCTTAGCAGAAAAGGAGTCTCGAAGAAACAAACTTCGCCCCTAACTAAGGAATGGAACCGACGCAAGGTGGCGGGGCACACAACCACCCTAGGAGGGAAATTGAAACGCCTAGCAAGGGATTGGGCCTCTTCATACACAACTTTGCTTACTTCAACGTCAAGAAAGAGACACTGCATAACGTCGGGTGGTGAAGAAAGAGCCTTGGCCATGAGAACAAGAGGCAAAAAAATTGAGAAAGGGAGATATTACGCCAAGAAGAGGAGACAAGGATTCTCTTTTTGGTGCCCAGAGAAAGACAATCATTCCCTGGGGGATGTACTTATAGGCCCTACAGGCGCACACCCGCTGTTTTCGTCGGATGAAGTTAATGGACGTCCCTCACATTTAATGAGAGAGACGAGTGGCACAACGGGGAGGGCCTTCAAGGCACCACGTTTGAGGAGCCACTTACCTCCCCTGACAACGCACAATCTGAAACAAGCAAAACTGTCACGTCTGGAGTACACAAAAGAAAGATGAAAAGACCTAAATAGCCCTAGAAAACCAAAGCGGGACACATGGCAAGGTTCAAGCTCGGGCACCCAGGTCAACTCTCCCATAAAAAATCGGGTTAGCTCATCCGTTTGGGACAGCTTGAAAATCCTCAAATTCACTCATTACAACTACTAGAAGACAACTCGACCCGGAGATCGAAGCCTTAAGGACAACAACAAAACTTACAAGGGTATAGTCAAGACTAGACACCTGACTCTTCGGGACTAGACAATGACACAATACGCATCATTCTTAGGAAAAAGAAAGCTAGTGACAAAAATCTTGAAAAATACAGGAATGTATCATCTACATGATTACAAGACCTTCAAAAAAAAAAGAGGGGAAAAGGGGGAAAAAGAAATCATCATTAGCCAACGTCAAGGGGCAGCTTTTTTACCTCCACCAACTCCCTCTCCAGCAAATTCCACCTTAGGCACGGGCTCCATATCGACGCAAGACAGCTCAGCCTCTTTGGACGCCTCAGATCTTTTCTCAAAACCGAGCTGTAGCCGGATTGAGTCCAAATCAAGGTCGGGATAAGCGTCACCAAACCTGGTCGTAATAGTTCAGGAACCCCTTCATAAAGGCTGAAGCATTTTCCTTCAAAAGATTAGATACTCTGGCTTTTAAGGACTCCAGCTCGGCATCTTGGCTTTGAGCTCGG
>CAUOFW020006508.1:0-23810 GCA_963454935.2 Ilex paraguariensis
CCAATGATTGATTACTTGATATATTGATTCTAGTTCAAAACTAGAGATTGAGAATGAATACTTGGGAGATAGAGAAAATGATTGGTCTTAATCGAGTTGGGGAATAATGTGGAATACTAAGATTGATCTAAAAATAGGAATCTGAATGCTTGTGAGTTATGAAAAGGATTGTAAGACTTAATTATTTTAGATTAGGGATGAGAAAACAAATATCTTGTAGATATAATTTGACCTTTAGCCCAAGTATTCTATTGGTTTATTTGATAGAGTCCCATTTGGAGCGAAAAAGATGGTTAGTGTATACATATGGAAAGTAATAATCAGAAGATGTGTATGGTTAGGTTTCAATTGTGCACTTTGCTGGAATCTGATCTATCTTCACAAACCCTTCGAATCTTTTGGGTAATTCTTATCTATTGCTAGTTCCAACTATGTTGAATTGGTGTGTTAACTTTGAATTATAATATGTCAGAGTGCGCAGCGAAATATTTGATTATATTTGATATTATTGAGGTTAAACATTAGTTGTCATCACCCATATGAAGTGAGAAGAATAATTGGAATCAATTCCTTGGAGAACTGGATGTTTAGTTGACAATTATGATTACTAGGAACATCGTGTTATCCACCTGTCCACCTAGACTTAAGATTCTCCATAGGTTTGATAATTCAAAGTGGAATCTATTGGGGATATTGTTTTCAAAATAGAAACGAGAGTTTATAGAACTATGGTACGATTCTCTAATTGTTTGGAGTATTGCTAAGGTTAAATATTAGTACCTGACGACATGAGAAGGTTGTGATTTTACATCAATGAGATTAGGATTAATATTATCGAGCTCACTAGTGGAACTTGGGTGAACTACGTTATGCACGACTTAAGACAAAACATGTTAGGAGCCAGGCCATGTTAGGAGCTGTGCAATCTAGGAGTTTATTCTAGAATATTGAATTATGGGGACTATGTAGTTGGGAGTCGAGCTATTACAGATGGTAATGATTGGGAGTTGTCCTTGTTATGAAAGGATTGGTGAATTCAAAAAACAAGTGGTATTTGATGAGTAGACAATTAAGTTGACAAGCTAGTAACCATAAAATTGAGAATGAAGGTGATAAATGATTGCTTATGAATATAGATAATCATGTGGACTTTAAAAAAATTCTATGATGGTACAAGTTGAAGGGATGGATTTAAAAGTTAGCATATAGAAAATATATTATGCTATAGGATTGATGCTTAAAGAATAAATAGACGTTGAGACATATGGCCAATTGAAGTTAGATGGAATAAGTAGATGATTAAGTTTTGAGGAAAAACTTTCTTTAAGGGACTGAATTGTAAGACCCCGTACAAAATTTAAAGATTGATAACATGATATTAAGAGTACTTCTAAAAGGATGATACAAACTTTGAGTCATTGTGAAAGATTGATCATAAAATTTGAGTTTTGAGCATATTGATTTTTGAGTTAAATTTAATTTTATATGTGTTTAATCTTGAGGATAGTGGCTAAGTAAGATTTTGAATGTTTTGAGAAACCTTGAGATAGGTAATATGGAGTATATTGGAAGTTTGGAAGAATTCTGGAATTGAAATGCATTTTGGAGAGAATTTGGGTAGAATGGAATCTGACACGATCTCAATATTTGGCTAATAACTTTTTACCCTAATATCTGATTGATCTGATGTTTAGGCAGTAGAAATTAGACTTTAAGGGCTATAAAAGAGTGTTTCATGAAAATTTTCTAAATCGACTTCTAACTAGATCAAAATAAAGCTAGAAGTTTGGATTGAAAGTTGCCACCATCCAGATGGTCCCAAAAACCAACATCTATAGTTCTGATCAAAGAGGAGATACTGTGAGTGTGACACCCCAAAATCCAGGGGTCCTTGATTACCCATCAACCCGTGGAATACCCGTGAATACCGAGTAATTCGATATCACGCCATTATGCTCCATTTACCAGGAACCATAATTTTGAACAAATTCGGGCAGAGTCTCCTTTGTATGGGAAGCTCTATCCAAAACTCAACATGTGCAATCATACAATAAAAAGACCCATCCGAGGTCAAAAATTCAACAATGATCACACCGGGTCCAATTATAAGTAAACATTGGCCACACCAGGTCCAATTATCCATATTTATATCAACACATGCAAGGTTAGTTTAATAAGTTCTATTAAATTATTTACAAAAGATTACATGCCCAAAACATTATTTCCACAAATGTTTTACATTAACACAAAATAAAGCCACATTCGGCTTTCTTTAAACATGAGGGTCCAAAGTGGAGCCATCCACCGGTGTATCTCTCTCACCTGAAATATTTTCCCGTATAGGGTGAGCCAATGCCCAATAAAATAATCCTTACAGAGGCTACTCTCCACCTTAGGTGCATATGTGGTGTGTATAAGCAACAAACAACATTTAACAATCATTCCATACAAGAATATGCATTAAATGTGGAATGCAATCATGTCATGCCATGAAATGAGATGATACTCACTCATGCACTTAAACCCAAGTCATCACCGACTCCCACGACACAATGCAATGCCAAGGTATACTGAATCCGTCAATTGACGAAAAAATTCACCAAATGATCGTTTGAAATAAATGTTGTTTCATTATAAAACCAAATCATTCATAGGTGTTACTCACTGTATGAGTACTTTGTAAATCAAAATCTTGTGTCTTGTTGGGCAACGGATTTTGGATTTTATACCACCAGTTCTGTACACCATACTACATTTTTCCGGAATTTCACCACAGGAGAGTGTATAACCAAGTCGCCGGGTCTTGCACCCGAAGGGGGAATCTACCCCTTCTTGCTATACCCAACACAAATTTTTCTTTCATGCAACCATGTGACTCATTCGGATTTTCAACCCAACTTTCCCGAGTGCACCCATCAATCACCAAGAATGGTGTTTGATTAACCATGCATACACACTCATAACTCATGCCCATGAATGTGATGTCATGTTTCCGTGCATATTCAATGTGATGCACCATTGCACAACAACATAATGTTCAATATGCTATGAATGACATATGAATAATTTCCAACACATCCATGGTAAATTATATAAATACCATATTTGTCACAATGTCAATATATATCAAAACATGCATATATCAACAAGTACATTTCAATCATATATCATATCATAAGCCTATGATTTCACATTACCACATTATCCAAGCATGTTATAGCATAATCTCATGCAATTAACACACTTTATTTCACAAAGGCATTTTGTCAAACACCTTAAAGGCACTCAAGTCATATATTCACATAACCATTCCAAGTAACCACATAGCTCAAGAAATCATACTAAGTGATTTCTACAAACCACATAGCTCAAGAAATCATACTAAGTGATTTCTATAAACCATTTCAAGTAACCACATATTACAAGAAACAAAACCACTTCAAGATAGAATGTATATTCTATCCATTTCTCATATCCACCAAAACACCAACCTCATGCAAAGGCTATACAACCCCACATGCTTAAACCCCTCTCCTATGAACACCATAGGTTAGAATGAACCAAAGTAGGAAAATCCTACCTCTTGAAGCGTAAATGAATACTAGAACCTCCAAGAACACCCCCAAAAGTTCAAGACTTTGATTTCTCTTAAACCTCGCCTTTTGATCTTCGGTGAAAATATTTGTTCTTGGTATCCATGCGTAGCCCTCGTCATGTAGAGCAACTTTAATTCTTGGCTCGAGCGATTCCAACCGACGAATCTTCGGGAAATCGAAGGAGAAGGCTTAAGATTTTTGGTTTTTCCCTCTTTGCTCTCTTTTCTCTCTTAATCTCTGATACATCCGGCCATAGGGGAGGAAAAAACTGATATTTCAGATATTTTACCCCTATTTATAGTTTTAAAGACTTGGCCCTCGTTGCGTCAAGTGTCCTTCTTTGTTCGGGTCCATTTTTTGCTCCGAAACGATTAAATTTCGTACCGATTTAAATTCAAAATATTTTATATGAACTTTATTTAAAATATTTTTCAAATTTCAAAATTTTTATAAAATTTTCGTTTTTGGGAGTCACTGGACACCCGTCACCTGGAAAAACGTGAAAAACCCGACTATTTCAGAATTCGACGAAATTTGTCTGGGTAACTAGATTTCGCGAGACAAATCCAACGGTGAGGTCCGTTTCATCATCCGAGGTCTAGAAAAATACCAGTGTTCAACCCGCACTATAATGGCAAATTACCATTTTACCCTTTTTTTTATAAAAAGTTCAAATTTTCCCGGGTTTCACATTCTTCCCCCCTTAAATAAAATTTCGTCCCCGAAATTCACATACACATGCACATACAGTCACATGCATATGCAACAATCAAATAATGCTAAAAGACTATAAGAATGTACCTCCATTCTCGAATAAGAAAGGATAGTTGGTACGGATGGTGTCCTCACGCTCCCATGTCACCTCCTCTAATCCTCAGTGCTGCCACAGCACCTTCACTAGCCGCACGGTCTTGCCTCATAAAACCTGTTCCCGACTATCCATGATGCGCACCGGTCCCTCCTCGAAGGTCCCATCAGCATCAACAACAAGCTCTCCCCAATCCACTACATGAGTCGGATCCGGGGTGTATTTTCGGAGCATAGAGACATGAAAAATCGCATGGACACCCGATATATTTGGTGGTAACGCCAACCAATGAGCCACTACACCCACCCTCTCGAGTACCTCAAAGGGCCCGATATACCTCGGCGACAGCTTTCTCCGCTTACCAAACCTGACCACTCCTCTCGTAGGCACACCTTCAAGAAGACATGATCTCCCACCTCAAACTCCAGAGGTCGCCGCCGTCTGTCGACGTAGCACTTCTGTCGGCTCTAAGCCGTGAGAAGACGCTTCCATATCAAGTCCACCTCCTCAGAGGTGTCCCTGACCAAATTCGGACCCAGAGAGGATCTCTCTCCCACCTCCGTCCAACAAACTGGAGAAAGGCATGACCTCCCATATAATGCCTCATAGGGAGCCATCTGTATGCTCGCTTGGTAACTGTTATTGTATGCGAACTCTACCAAGGGTAAGTGATCTTCCCAGCTACCCTTGAGATCTAGGACGCATGCCCGTAGCATGTCCTCTAAAGTCTGGATAGTCCTCTCAGACTGCCCTTCCGTCTGGGGATGAAAAACAGTGTTCATCATTAACTGGGTCCCCATGGCTCGCTGAAAACTCTCCCAAAAATGAGCCGTAAACCTAGGATCCCGGTCCGATACAATAGATACAGGCACTCCATACAGCCAGACAATCTCCCGTATATACAACCCGCAGAATTCCTCCAGTGTGAAGGTCATCCGCACTGCTAAAAAGTGTGCCGACTTGGTAAGCCAGTCTACTACCACCCACACTGCATCATGACCCCGTGATGTCCGTGGCAAGTGAGTCACAAAATTCATCGTGACATGTTCCCATTTCCATTCAGCTACCTCCAAAGGCTGGAGTAATCCCGCTGGTCTCTGGTACTCAGCCTTAACCTGCTGACACGCGAGACATCGGCTAACAAAATTTCCAACATCTTTCTTCATCCTGCTCCAATAATATTGGCAACGAAGATCATGGTACATTTTCGTGCCACCTGAATACACAACAAAACGGGAACAATGAAACTCTCTAAGAATCTCTTCTCTGAGCTCCACTGACTGGGGAACCACAATTCTTCCCCTAAACCGAAGACTATCATCCAAGTGAATGGCCCAGCCCTCGTCACCTGTACCTAACCGTACTCGGTCCCTGATGGATGATAGCTCTGTGTCCTGACTCTGGAACTCTATCACCCTGCTCAGTAAAGACAACGTAGCCACCAAACTCCCCAAAGTACCCTGAGCCTAACCCATATAACATAGCCCGAATTGTCCTACAGTTTCGAGCATCTGCCACTCTCACAAAGCCACACTAGCCACAACTCCCTGTGACTTTCGGCTGAGTGCATCAACCACCACATTTGCTTTACCGGGATGGTAATACAAAGTGAAGTCATAATCTTCAAGGTACTCCATCCACCTGCGTTGCCTCATGTTGAGGTCCCGTTGTGTAAAAATATACTTCAGACTCTTGTGGTCTGAAAACACTTCAAACTGCTCGCCATATAGGTAGTGACGCCAAGCCTTCAAGGCAAAGACAATGGCCGCCAACTCTATGTCATGTGTGGGGTAATTCTGCTCATGATTCTTTAGCTACCGAGAACCATAAGCTACTACCCTCCCGAACTACATCAAAACACATCCCAGCCCGTCCTTCGTGGCATCACAATAGACCGTGTACCTCTGTCCCCGATCTGGAACTATTAGAATAGGAGCCGAAGTAAGTCTCCTCTTCAACTCCTGGAATGCATTCTCACAAGAATCATTCCACTTAAAGTTGACCTCTTTCCAGGTCAATTTCATCATAGGTGCAGCCAATCGGGAGAAATCCTCAATAAACCGCTGGTAGTACCCCGCCAATCCTGAGAAACTACGTATCTCAAAGACTGACTTCGGTCTCTCCCAATTCATAACTGCCTCAACCTTCTCCGGGTCCACAGATACACCCGAAGCCGACACTACATGCCCCAAAAATTTTACCTCCGTAAGCCAAAATTCACACTTGCTGAACTTGGCGTACAACTGATGCTCTCTCAATGTCTGGAGAACAATCCTCAAGTGACCCTCATGCTCCTCCTCAGACTTGGAGTAGATCAAGATGTCATCAACAAAAACTACAACAAATTGATCTAAATAGGGTTGGAACACCCTGTGCATGAGGTCCATGAATGCCGCTGGAGCATTCGTCAATCCAAATGGCATCCCTGTGAACTCGAAATGCCCATACCGTGTTCTGAATGCCGTCTTAGGGATATCTTCCTCCATAACCCTCAACTGATGGTAACCAGTACGAAGATCTATCTTGGAATAGACCCGTGCCCCTCTCAACTGATCAAACAAGTCATCAATCTTCGGCAAAGGATGTCTATTCTTGATAGTAACCCTATTCAACTGTCGATAGTCTATGCACAATCGAAGGGTTTTATCCTTCTTCTTGGCAAACAACACAAGCGCCCCAAGGTGAAGTGCTCGGTTTAATGAAGCCTTTGTCCAATAATTCTTGCAACTGGACCTTGAGTTCTTGCAACTCAGTTGGTGCCATCCTATGTGGAGTTATAGAGATAGGTGATGTACCAGGATGCAACTCAATGGTGAAGTCTACATCCCTATGTGGAGGTAATCCCAATAGCTCATCCGAAAAAATATCCTCATACTCACATACAACCCGAGAAAGGCCCAACTCCTGTCTCACCTCGTCCTCCAGGGTAAGGCTTGTAAGCCAACCCATCAACTGTTCGTGCCATCTAGAGTCATACACAGCCTGAGGTAAAACATCACGTTTTTCCCGCTAGAACCTGAAATAAATACCCTCTGGCGAATAAGTAGTGACCCTCTTTCAATCACAATCAATGACTACCCGATGTGCCGCTAACCAATCCATACCAAGGATAACATCAAACTCGGACATATTCATGACCCTAAGGTCCACAGTGAGTAGAATCTCCGAAATCTCTAACTCACAACCTCGACATATCTGATCAATTCTCACCCTCGCTCCTAGGGGAGAACTCACATGCAATGACTCTTCCAAGTTCTCAACCTCTAAGCCCAAGTCTTTCACATAAGATGCAGCAATAAATGAATGCGATGCATCAGAATCAAATAATACCCTTGCCCATAAACAAGAGAGTAGTAATGTACCTTGTATCACCGACAGATCTGCCGGCTCAGTCTAAGGTATCATGGCATAGACACGCCCCTGGGTCCCCGGAGTACAGGTTTATAAGCCCTGGCCTCGTCCTTGAACCATGCCTTGGCCCATCTGGCCAGCTTGCAGTGTCCCCGCACGAGAAATAGTAAGGCCTTGTGCTGCACCCTAGAATTGGTACTGGTTGCCCTGACCCATAGTAGGGTAGTGAGGAGCATACTGCATTTGTGGTTGCCCCACTGAAGTCTAAGACTGCGATGACCCATAACCCTAGGATCCCTACCTCTGAGGACAATCCCTCTTCATGTGACCCGGTTGCTGGCAATGATAGCAAATCCTCTGGCCAGCCTGGTTGGAAGGCCTCTGATATCTCCCACCTTGGGAGGATTGACCTTGGCCTTGGCCTTGATAACTGCGGCCCTGTCCCTGAAACCCTTGTGGAGTAATAGTCATCTGCTTCTTCCTCGAGCTAGAAGAAGAGGATTGGCCATCCTTCTTCTTGTCTTTTGCACTAGACTCTCGGATGCTCCTTGCGTCATCCACCTCTCTCTCAATGGCCATAGCAGTCTCGACCATCGAGTCTAAGTCTTGTAGAAGAAGACTCACAATTTTACCCCGGATGGACAACTTAAGACCATCCTCAAACTTCCTTACTTTGGCCATATCTGTGGCCACATAGTCCTCAGCGAAACGAGCTAACTCTGAGAACTTAGCCAGGTACTCCATCACCGTCATTGTCCCTTGTCTCAAGTATAAGAACTCCCAAGCCTTTGCATGTCGAGCAACCGTTAGGAAGTACTTGCCCATAAAGAGCTCCCTAAATTCTGCCCATGTCATTACCTCCAAGTTCTTGGAGTCCTTGACCCAATCCCACCACACTTGGGATTCTCCCTCTAGCTGAAAAGTAGCTAGCGTTATCTTCGTGGCATCGGAGGTAATCTCCATAGCCCTCAAGATCTTATCCACTTGTCGGAACCAATGGTCAGCCACCATAGGATCCGCCCCTCCTAGAAAGATCGGAGGATTGTGTGCCTTGAACTTCTAGAGGTGACTTGAACCTCCTTGACTCCCACTTGCACCTGTCTGTGCAATAGTAGCGGCCGTAGCACTAGCTTGTGCAATGGTAACCGCCGCCGCACCAATAGCCTCCATAAAGGCTTGTTGGTCAAAGGCCGGTGGTGGTGGTTGGTCATTCCGTCCACCCCGACGTCCCCTTCCTCTAATTGCCATCTACACATACATAAGATAGCAATAGATCAATTAGTTAATATCCCAAGTTAGGGATCAAGTATTTAGGAGACATTTACTCATTGAACTATACCGTTTTTTTTTTCCAAACTCCCAAGGTTATGTTTTCTAACCCCAATGTATTCCCTTCCCTATACATTTCTATCATGCATATAATCACATAACAAGTAACACATAGCATGTAGCAAGTAGAGCACATAACATAAAATGCATATGGAAAGCAATGGTCTATACCCGTGCCCATCGAGCCCTAGGTTATTCGTATGCCAATGCTCTGATACCAAGCTGTGACACCCCAAAATCCAGGGGTCCGTTGATTACCCATCAACCAGAGGAATACCCGTGGATACCGAGTAATTCGATATCACGCCATTATGCTCCATTTACCGGGAACCATAATTTTGACGAAATTCGGGCAGTCTCCTTTGTACGGGAAGCTCTACCCAAAACTCAACCTGTGCAATCATATAATAACAAGACTCATCCAAGGTCTAATATTCAACAATGACAACACCGGGTCCAATTATCCATAATATCAACACATGCAAGGTTAGTTTAATAATAGTCTATATAAGTTTTATTACAATTATTTGCAAAAGATTACATGTCCAAAACATTATTTCTACAAATGTTTTACATTAACACAAAATAAAGCCACATTCGGCTTTCTTCAAACATGAGGGTCCAAAGTGGAGTCATCCACCGGTGTATCTCTCCCACCTGAAATGTTTTCCCGTATAGGATGAGTCAACGCCAAATAGAATAATCCCTACAAAGGCTACTCTCCACCTTAGGTGCATATGTGGTGTTTATAAGCAACAAACAACATTTAACAATCATTCCATACAAGAATATGCATTAAATGTGGAATGTAATCATGTCATGCCATGAAATGAGATGATACTCACTCATGCACTTAAACCCAAGTCATCACCAACTCCAATGCCAAGGTATACTGAATCCGTCAATTGACGAAAAAATCCACCAAATGATCGTTTGAAATAAAAGTTGTTTTATTATAAAATCAAATCATTGAATGGTGTTACTCATTGTATGAGTACTTTGTAAATCAAAATCTTGTGTCTTGTTGGGCAACGGATTTTGGATTTTATATCGCCGATTCCGTACACCATACTACACTTTTCCGGAATTTCACCACAGGAGAGTGTATAACCAAGTCGCCGGGTCTTGCACCCGAAGGGGGAATCTACCCCTTCTTGCTATACCCGACACAAGTTTTCTTTCATGCAACCATGTGACTCATTCAGATTTTCAACCCAACTTTCTCGAGTCCACCCATCAATCACCAAGAATGGTGTTTGATTAACCATGCATACACACACCCACACTCATGACTCGTGCCCATGAATGTGATGTCATGTTTTCGTGCATATGCAATGTGATACACCATTGCACAACAACATAATGTTCAATATGCTATGAATGACATATGAATAATTTCCAACACATCCATGGTAAATTATATAAATACCATATTTGTCACAATGTCAATATATATCAAAACATGCATATATCAACAAGTACATTTCAATCATATATCATATCATAAGCCTATGATTTCACATTACCACATTATCCAAGCATGTTATAGCATAATCTCATGCAATTAACACACTTTATTTCACAAAGGCATTTTGTCAAACACCTTAAAGGCACTCAAGTCATATATTCACATAACCATTCCAAGTAACCACATAGCTCAAGAAATCATACTAAGTGATTTCTACAAACCACATAGCTCAAGAAATCATACTAAGTGATTTCTATAAACCATTTCAAGTAACCACAAATTACAAGAAACAAAACTACTTCAAGATAGAATCTATATTCCATCCATTTCTCTTATCCACCAAAACACCAACCTCATGCAAAGGCTATACAACCCCCACATGCTTAAACCCCTCTCCTATGAACACCATAGGTTAGAATGAACCAAAGTAGGAAAATCCTACCTCTTGAAGCGTAAATGAATACTAGAACCTCCAAAAACACCCCCAAAAGCTCAAGACTTTGATTTCTCTAAAATCTCACTTATTGATCTTTGGTGAAAATCTTCGTTCTTGGTATCCACGGGTAGCCCTCGTCTCGTAGAACAACTTTAATTATTGGCTCGAGCGATTCCAACCGACGGATCTTCGGGAAATCGAATGAGAAGGCTTAAGATTTTTGGTTTTTTCCTCTTTACTCTCTTTTATCTCTTAATCTCTAATATAGCCGGCCATAGGGGAGGAAAAAAGCTGATATTTCAGATATTTTACCCCTATTTATAGTTTTAAAGACTTGGCCCTCATCGCGCCAAGTGTCTCCTTTTGTTCGGGTCTATTTTTTGCCCCAAAACGATTAAATTTCATACCGGTTTAAGCTCTAATATTTTATATGAATTTTATTTAAAATATTTTTCAAATTTTAAAATTTTTATAAAAATTTTATTTTTGGGGGTCACCGGGCACCCGTCACCTCGAAAAACGTGAAAAACTCAACTATCTTGGAATTCGATAAATTTTGTCTGGATAACTAGATTTCATGAAACGAATCCAACGGTAAGATCTGTTTCATCATCCGAGGTCTAGAAAAATACCAGTTTTTAACTTGCACTATAATGACAAATTACCATTTTGCCTTTTTTTTTTTTTTATAAAAAATTTAAATTTTCCCGAGTTTCACAGTGAACAGGCACTATCAAGACACCAAGCTCACCATCCATATGGTACGATGAAAATAGGTAGCGATCAAATTTTAGGGTTTGGTCCATTTTTGACACTATAAATACCCTGGGGTAGTATTTTAGTGTTGCTAATCATAGTTTTCAACATCAAGAAACCTAGAGAAGTTTGAGGAGAAGAAAAAGAGGAAGAACATGACAAAATGCAAGGTATTAACATACGATGATTGCATCAGAACGCGTAGAATCACAAGATATATAGAGTAAAGGTAGGATTTTTTCTCAAGTTCACTAATTGAGGGTTGAGGGATATCCCTTGCATGCTTTCTTGAAATTATTCCATTTTAATAATTGTGTAACCGTGATTCATGATTTATGTGGATACGACGGAAATTATCTCTTGTATTTGTGGGTGTGACGAACATAGGTTACCTTTGACCGAATATTGTAGAGTGCATAGATGCATTTCTTACCTTGAGGGTTTGAATGTTCCATATCACTTGCAACCGAATTCTTGGTTCCTTGCAAGGTTCAATAATTCTCACTATTCGCTCATGAGGATCGAGGCTAGGGGCTAGAATACTATTCTTGAGAAGGATTAGTCACTGTCGATGTGTCGGTATATGCCCTTCATAAAGTGGTGTATCCTTGCAAGGATTGATTGGATGCTAGTCTACCTACATACATGAGATATACTTTTGGTTATTAATTATTGTTTTGAGAATTGTTCCTTCTTCTTTATGAACTTTGTTGCTGGTACTGTCAACTTCAGGTCTCATTAATTGTTCTGGTTTTACTTCAAATTATGATATGTTACTTTATCAAATGAGACAAACCTATTTTAATTATTTTTGAAACCTTGTTTGGGTTTGAGAAGGTTTCCTACAAGACTTATTGCTCATCCTACATTACAAATCTATTTTCCAAATCTCAGTATTGAGGAAGACCCTGTACTAGGTGAGCAAGTATGTTGGGATACAGATGTGGATCAAGTTGTGCATCCAAACTTGGAAACTTAGAGATGTTCTCTTTATTTTATCATTTCTTCACTCTGATGGATTACAATACTATTTTGGAATATTTCTTTTGTTAGTTAGTAGGAAGTTTATTATTTCAATTTTGGATATAAACCTCAATAGCTTTGAGTTCATTTGGAATTTTGCTTAGTTAGATGTTGTGAATGATTGACATTGATTTATTTAATGATTATTTTAGATAGTCTCATGGTTAGATGATGTATAGATAGTTAATGCCTTTAAATGTAGATTTTGGGGTGTTACGGTGTTTCACAATCTGAATATGCACAAATAATTAGTATTCTAATGCATTTGATGAATTATTCACGTCATGTCATTGCTTTTGTTGTTAGTAGATTTAGCATATAAACACATAGTCCAAACCCAGATCATTGGACTACTTTGATGAGATTGTTGAGATACTTGAGAGGTACCATGGACTATGGTATATAGTGGATTTTTCATTGCACTAGAATGGTATAGCAATGCTAATTGGATCAGTGATTAAGAAGAGACAAAATTCACTAGTGGTTACATGTTCACCCCTGGTGGGGGCGTAGTATCATGGAAGTGTGCCAAATAGACTATTGTAGCTCAGTCCAATATGGAATCCGAGTTTGTTGCCTTGGAGATGGCATGCAGTGAGGCTGAGTGGCTTAGAAAACTCTTAGAGATGAGACCAATTATACAATGGAAAGACTTGGCATATACACCGAAGACACAACGTTGTAAGACAATTACTTAATGATGGGATAATATCCCTTGTATATGTGAGGTCAGAGATGAACTTGGCAAATCCTTTGACCAAGCCACTTGTTAAGAAACTATTGCATGATACATCTAGGGGAATGAAACTTATACCTATTGCCATGGGTCAAGAGTACTGGTAACCCAACCTATGTGATTGGAGACCCCATGAAGTAGGTTCATAAGGGTAATAAGAAGTTATTGGTTGACCTAGTGAACGATGTAACCCTTTTGCCTATGTCCTTTTTCCTATGGTGTCCACGGTGCTAAATGGCAATGATTGAGGGTTGAGCTATGCCCTTAATGAATTCCATATCCCTTATAGGTGGTGTGTTTAGTTGCAATTTATGCTTGATGGATTCTCCCATATGAGTGTGAAGTGAAGCCGCTTCTATGAGAACTTAGGCAAACTCTCTAGAGCACTCATGAATCTCCAGGTGGGGTGCATGGCCTATTAGCACCAACCTGCGTTGAACAACCTAACTAGTAAGGGTACTATGTGGGAGGTCAGTTTGTTGGTTTACAACCAGGATTTATTGTTCATAGAAAATGTAATTATCACCCTAGTTCAGTGAATCACAACTTACACAACCTAGGTCTAGTTCATTGCCCAAAAGGCACCATATGCATTGTACTCTCTTTGATTAGCCCAAATCTTCTCTATTGTCTTTTGAAATATGTGGGCGATTATTGTATTTCTTGAATTAGTGATAGTATTTCAGAAGCCAAAAAGCTTATTGTTTTGTACCCATTTGAGTTCGTCACTTTTGAAGCTATCTTTCTCTTTTGCTTCAATGCCACATTGATTAGAAAACAAAAGGTTTTTCACTTTATATACTATTGCACTACATGGGATAGGATATAATGGTACTCTCGCACGCATGAACCCTTGTGGAGGCTCAAGGAATTTGGATAAATCATTCTAGAAACCAATTTAGCGGGCGCGTTGTGGACGACTAGTGCACAGAAGGGGTTGCAAAACCCTGGATGTGGGTTCTCGCGAGTGCATATGATCGAACTCAAGTTTTTCTTCTGACCATTTATTTTTATCACATATTTTTCTGCTATCAAAAATTCAATCCCATATTTATTACTTTGATTAATGGACGAATTTATTTTTTACATGTGTTAATTGTGTTGACCAATTAACTTGTCGGTACAGCTCAATTAACTCTGCTAATTTTATTCTACTTTCCTTTTCTGAAGGAATTCTCTCCCTATAAATTAAAATCATTCCTAAGCAAAAAACTAACCTCTGAACAAACATTCTCTCTTCTTCTCTATCTTTATTCGCTTTCTTTATTTTGTTCTCCAAAATTTTTTTGGGAAATCTAAGTCAATGTTGCTCTTAAGCTCACATTACGAGTACACGTTTGTAAGAAACCATTGTTGTATCTGTTGTATCTTGGAGGGTAGGCATTGTTGATCTACTGTACCGAGACTAGTTCTTTGAGTGGCAAAATTTATCCTGAAGGGCAGTGTTCTCTCACGCCTCAATTGATAAGTCATTTGTCTCTTTCTCATATTTACTACTTACTTTTTTTTCTCTTTCTCCTATTTACTGCTTAATGATTTTAAAGAACAACAAAATAATTCTCATTATTTTTTAAGGCAAAATGAAAACACTAAAAACAACCTATCTCCAAATTAATGATATCTCCCGTTCGAGTTTTGTTGGAAACAAAAAAAATAGAGGTTATTCAACTTATCCACCGCTCTCACCGAGCTCTCTCTCTCTCTCTCTCACACAACTACTGAATTCAGCTTCAGATTTGTGTGCGTCTGTGTTTGTGTGTGCGCGCGCGTCGGTGTAGAATTTTACAATTGTTTTGTTCTTTAAAACTATTTTCAAAAACATATAACTAAACAGGTTTTGCAATATAAAATTTTTCCAAAACTCTTCTCAAAAATTATTTTCGAATACTATTTTTTAAGATGCAAACCAAACAAGTCCTAAATCTCTACAAGTTTGGGTTGTTTCCCCAAGCAAGAGCTTCCACATAACAAACAATAAAGCTCACCTACTTATCAGACAAATAAAGAATTTCTAAGCAGTACACGAAGTTCACGTATTTGGGGGGAGAAGTTCTGATCGAAGCAACACATTAAGACCATGTTATACATTTAAAACATTACAACTACAACAATACTTCCTATGCACAGGCTACAACAACACTCCTGACAGTAGATACATGAAATACCATGCACTGAACAATCAGGAAAGTCCACTGAAAAATCAAGAGCTTTAGAAAAGCTGTCTAAAGGCAGTAATCAAGCTATTCAAAGCAATTTTCTGAGCTCAATGCACATGAAAGCCTATCATATAGAGTACATGAAGGGGAAGAGTACACAATAGAACTACCAACTCCATCACAAACAACACTTCAGAATATTGTTTTTTTCTTCCCCATAGGGTTGTGCTTCAGTTGAGATTTCAGTCGGCAGTCCAACTCTGCTCCACTATTTCATGCACTCTTCTGTTGTACTCCCGCTTATTCTCACTGAACATGCGAGCTGCTTCAGAATTCGCTGGGGAGTTCGGGTTTGGATCACAAAGCAGAGACTGCAACATACATAAGAAATATGCCTCATTAGCATTCATGATGAAAGAAAAGGTAAATGGCATGCTGGACTAAAAAGACTTCATTGTTAAAGAAGCTAATTATATTAATGAGTCATGGGGAGTCCATCCAAAAGCACTCATTTAGACAACGGGACCTAACGTGATTCAAAGCTTTAGGTCTTATATCGGGACCCAACCATGTATATTAGTCCTAGTTCACACTCTCATACAAATGTGGGAAACTCAAGCATAACCTTACCACATCTTCCCACTACCAAAACGCACCTTGATATTTTTCATTGTATCACCCAAACTTCTCTTAACCTAATGGACAACACTAATGATAGAATCTTGTGCTGACTGACCACCAAACTTATGGTCCGTATTCACTCTTTTGATGATGGCATAAATAACTCTTTTAAGAACAAAGGGTTGACAAAATGCAGTGGGAGCCATATTTATACAATTCCCTGTGAATTCTACCCTACAATTCAATCCTTTACAGACCAATGCACCTGTCAAATATTGATATACCAGAAGCAGTTGCCAAAAAAGCCACATTGTTCAGCAAAGGAGCCCACCACTAAGATTGTTTCCATCACGTAATCCCCAATCCTATAGTTTAGCTAAGATGTATTAAAACTCGGTGCTGGAAAAAGAGTTAAGGGGAAAAAACATCTCCACGACACCAAAGTAAGTGAATTGATGTTAAACTGAACTGAAGCATGCTTAATTTCAACCCACTAATAATCCAGATACTAGATATTTCTTTTCTTACAGAAGGCTATGTAAACTTCAAATAACTGTCATAAAAACCCTGCATCCCATGAGACTTTGAACCAATATCATTAACATTTCTTTTTAACTTTTGCCAACTCTTTTTTACTAGTTTGGATTGATTTCTAATGGGTGGCCACTTCTCTTTGAGATCTCCTACCAGTCCCAGTGGTTATTGCTAGTGAAACGGTAAAAGTGTGGGACTAACAATCATGGGAATCTGAATTTAAACATGCGGGTAGCCACTATGTGTAAATAATTTAGAAGGTTAGGGCTGGACCCAATCTACGCCCTATCAACCGCGATAACAGGGTCCAAGCTGGATAATGACCATTTCATATCCCTCATGTCTATCCCAATATTCTGCACTAATTCTAGATACGAACTATGAAAACTAAGTTGTTGATATCTAAAACTTCCATTAAGCTCTTCATTAGTTATTAGCTTTGGTACAATCATTTATAAAAGGATGTGCAGATATTGAAAGCAATCATTCATGATGAAAATGCTTATTATTTAATAGAGAACCGAATTTGATTTAGAGGTGGAAATAATGTAGAATTTCAATGCGACTCAACCCTCCTAAAAACTTTTCCCTAGTGGAGTTGCCAATCCATGTTGATGTGGACTGAGAACAAGGAATTGGGAGAGAACAGAAGATTAAGAAGGAAGAAAAGACTTGGAAGAACTAATAAGAATTAGGAAGAAGCAACAATACCCAAAATATCCACAATTAAAACCTGACTAAAAACAATTACATAGGTTTCTTTATCACGTGTAGGTAAAAGTTCATGAATGCCCCCAATCATTACAAGCGATTTGTCATTCCTGAGAGCACCAAAAAGGTGCCATACGAGAGGGACACAAAGATGATAAATACAGGTTCATTCACAATCGAGAAAGAAGACCACACCATTGGAAACAAAGTTCGCATGCAACTGCACAGGGACGAGAATGTCCTCTTCACTGGTTACAAGTTGCCTCACCTCTTCAATACAAAATCATAGTAGCCAATCTTTGCCTATGCAGGCATATGATCAAGCCACTAATGATCTGGACAAGGAACTTGATTATCTCACGAATGCATTTGAGGATCTACAATGGCTGTAGTTGCTGCACAAACAAAAAGCAATTGCAGATCAAATATCGAACTGGTCCAGCAATATTGCAAAGGAAGGCAATCTGAAGTGTTCAACATGAGATGAACATGTTATATAACAGAGATAAAGAACTCGTATTTGGTAGCTGCGAAGACAGGAGAGAGGTTTGCAGTACCTTCATCCATTTATGTGGATAAGAATGGGGAGTTCAATGTGGATGCTGAATCTTGCATGCTTAGGTGTGAGGATTGGCGTCGAAGTTGGTTGGAAGATTTGGTGTTCTCAATTCACAGCCACCAAAGATTGAGAAAGTAAGCAGATAGGCAAATCTAAAATGGGGGTCAGTTGGTCTGAAAGTCATTCCAATGGCCAACTCACTATTCATGTTTTTTTCCAAATCGGTAAAGGAAGAAATATGGATTTTGAATTTACAAGATTGGAATTTAAAAGGAATTCCATTGTAGCTTGACAAATGGGTGCATTGAGCTGGTTGTTTATGTAGGAGTGTGGAGCTGGAGAATACATGGATTCAATTGATTGGCATTCCATCACATCTTTGGTGTAATGAGTTTTTCATTGCCATTGGAAATTATGTTGGAGTATTTGTGAGAATTGATTCCACCATAGTCCTCGACAAAAAATCCTGATTCTTCTTTGCATCGGTTTCAACTCGGTAAAACTCGATCAATCACCGATTCGAACCAAGTCATTCACCCAACACTTGCAGACCAGAGAACAGCCAAAACAAAAAGAAAAAGAAATGATAGAAGATTACAGCATGGAACATGCCAAAAATAGAAAATCAGATGACCCACAAGAAAATAAAGCAGATTAACCTTTTAGAAATCAGAACCCACATGCACTTTGTACTTTTGTGCAGATTTGAACCCTAAATCAAACCCTTTTTCCCATTTTCCCCCTTTTCCTTATTATATAAACAGATCAGGTATTTGGAAAATTAAAAAACGCATACGACTTACCAGTCAAGAATTGCAATCCAGAGTCCATAGAAAGCCCCTTCTTGGCATCAAAAACTAGCATCGTCTCGTCGAGACCCCAGTCATTTACAGCAAGCAACAAAACTGAAGCACCATCTCATCATCTCCATCTCGCACTCTCAGTGACCAGCCAAACCCTCTCTCTCTCTCTCTCTCTCTCGCGACTGAACATATATCACGAATAGAGGCTTTGTATTTAAGTTTTTTTTAATTATTTTTCCCTCTTTTTTTGGTTGCCAAGGACCCAACTCTCTCTTTCTCTCTCTCTAACGCAAGTCTCAAACCGAGACCCATGTATTAGTTTTAAATTTTTTTTTTTTTTTTGGTTCCCAAAGATCCAAGATCCACTATGTCAATTTTTGGTCCAATTCTAATTATATAATTCAATTAGAACCTAACTAGTAACAATTAACTTAACTTTCAAAAATTACAAATCAAATGCTTAAATTGAACACTAATAATGATAATTATTTTCGATAATGCCCTTATGTTTCATTTTAATTATATTTAATGTGTTTTTGAATGTATTATGGATACATGATGCATTCTTCAAATTTTTTTGGAACTTCTATCTAGCATTTTGAGCGTATCGACCAATACTGTTTCGCAATCGATGTGTAACAATGTCCTCTAAGTTGATAACTGATACTACGACTTTGAACCAGTCCCAGTCCTCAATATTGATATGAAGTGTGCGAGAATTTTGATTAGAGCGGCAATAAATTATATTCCATCAATGAGTGTTTTGAATGATATTTTTGTATTTCTAATATGGCGAGTGATGAAGCATTTCATGAAGCCAATCATCAATTTTGAGTAGTCGGAAAATCCACTTGTTCTTATAGTTAACAAAATTCAGTTTTTAGTAGATTGAGAACTCAAAGTGGTAAGCCAGGGAGGATGAGAACCAAAGAAGATCAACCATGGAGATGGGAGGAAAGTAGATTTCAGAATAGGAATGAAATGTCGAGAGATTCTGGTTATAGAAGGAAAGACTTGGGTAGGAAAGTTAGAAGATTTACAAAATTAAAAGATAGTCAAATTTTCAAAATTTTAAAGTCTGATTTTAAAGTTACAGAGCAGAGCGAGCCAGAGTTTAAAAATGACACGGATACGGACACAGGTGTTATATCCAATACAATGTTACCACAAGGATACGACAAAGTTTTAAAATATATGATACAAGTACGACAAGGATACAATTAATTAAAATAATATTATATATTTTTTATATAAATAAAAACATTAATAACAAGACCTAAGAAACATTGAGCAGTTGGTTATATTTTACAATTGGGCATTGTGTTAATATCAAATTAGGCAATGGGCTAATATGTTACAATTGGACGGGCTAATACCAAATTGAATAGTGGGTTAATATATTTGACAATTAATAAATAAATTATACCAAAAAAGAAGAAAAATGATTTTTTTTAAAAACTGAAATTTAATGTCAGAGACAGAGAGAACATGAAAATAAAAATGTGGCTGATTAGAAAATAAAAAATAAAAGAGTAAGACTGAATTGGGGCAAGCTGGCTACTCAACCTCACCCACATCGCCATGGCATCGATCGAAGCACACTGGAGAATTAAGAAGTAGTATAAGAACGAGAGAAAAAGAAGGAAAGAAGCGGAGGAAAAGTTCAAAGAAGAAAAATTTGTCAATACAAGTCTCAAATCTGTGGCTGACATTCGAAGAAGAGATCGAAGAAGGTCATGTACCTTATACCTCCCATATCCGATTAATTTTTTATTTTTTATTTTTTATCAAGACACGTGTCCGACACCGCCACATCAACCCTCCGGCGAGTATCCGTGCTTCCTAGATCTTTAGTAAAGAAGATGGGTCCACATATGTTAAATGTAGCATCTGCTAGTTCGGATTCAAAAGGGCCTAAGGCATCATATGGGCTTCAAATTAGTAATGGGTTGCATAAATTACCCATTAAATCTAGGTTCCAAATTATTCGACAGGAGATCCATTCAAGTCAAGCTCCAAATAAGGGTTCAGCTTTCAGATATGGGTTAACAAAAATGACCTAATTTTCTTCCGGCCCTAAATCACGCACTCCAAGCGATTGAAGAGAGGCAACCAGTGCGTCCAACTTCGACGAAAGCTCTTCCGTGCCTCTCTGATGTGATCAATCTATCAGTCACCATAACACTTTGATGACAGAGGACCCTCAACAACCTAAGGTCTCGATGAAGAACGTTTGCAAGCATCCCAGTGACGAGCAATGGAGGGAGATGCATGCTTCATTGCTATTAGAAAAGGCGCTTAATCTGCATTTCCTCCTACCTGTCTGTCCTATATTAATAAAATATCTCTTTATTTCTGGAAATGTCTTGGATATGGATATCCAAAACAAATATCCTTCGGATAAGGAAGTAGATTCGCAAAGCAATATGTGTAAACTTTAAATTTTAACCTTTACTGTTTCCTCTCTTATTCAAATACAATGATACCCAAAAAAAAAATCATATGGCTTGGACATTAGGTTGGTGTGTTTTAAGTATTATATACTATCATATTTCAAAGGACATAAAATAGGTTCATTACACCGCATTTCTTAGCAACAATTACTTCTAAGCAACTCAACTACTTAAATGTTAGTTCTAGTTCCTTTAATCAGTAAACTTCACTTTGTCCGTATACTATGATTAGATGATCCATGTTTAATTGAAAGTACAAATTTCTTATTTTTGAATTGCTATTCAAGAACATATTGCAAATTAAAACAAATAATTAGATCATAGTAAAAATGAAAACTCTATTTTATCAAGTTTTACTTATCGCGGTATCCATATCATATTGTACCAGTATTGCATATCCATACCTATGCTTAGCTCAATAGCTTGGTAGCAACACACCAACTTTGTTCACTCCAATGCAACCCACAAACTCTATTTCTTAAAAAAAAAATGCATATTTATCGTTGGTCGTATACATCTTGCTAAGATTGTATCAATTGGGATATTCTAGTCATTCTCTTGTAGTAGAGTTTTATACATAAGTGATAGGAATCGAATTGTTTTTCGTAATAGTAGGCATAGACGTAGGGATTAGAAGTTAATTGTCATTTTACTTTTTGGAACTTATTTGTCATTTTGACTATTTATTTGTTTTAGGGTTTGTATTCCCTATATATATGGGGGATGTGGTATTTGTTTAGGAAGACTACGATTACTATTGAATATTGATATTATGTTCCCCAAGTTCTCTTCTCATTCTTCTGATTTTCTCATCCCCTTGTTCTTCTCTTCTCATCTCATAATTCTTCCCCTTTGGCTACATCAAATTGCTATCAAAGCAAAAATTTGATCCATATGAAACATCCAACCAAATCCACCATTGTCATACAAACTCTACTGCTCAGAAACATCACTCAAACCCCATTGTTTACCTTTTGTTTCCATTGTGTGAATGAACCCATATCCCAAATCAAACCCTCACGCCAATATCATCATCATGGTTAACATTTGCTTTCATCTAACTATCCAGCCACCACTAGCATCCAACGCGCAGCCCAACCCACTACTTCAGCCCCTCAATAAGTTACTTCTAGCACTATAAACCAGAAAATTCAAAACAGACTTCTCTGGAAAAAAAATAGAGCTTCTTTGTTTGCCGCCGCCCCGCCTCCTGCCTTAACGTTTGCCGCCATCTCAATTTCATGCTGTCTGAAGTTTTGAGGGGCTAGCGTTAGTCTTATTTTCAGCCTCCTAAACCAAAGAGGAAGAAGACCTACTGGGGTTGCGTGGGTTGAATCCGAACTTACCTCAATCCAAAGCCCAAAGTTTCAAGTCCAGCCCACCAATCAATAAGTCTAACCTAACCACCCAAGCATAACCAATTTCACTTGACCCCAAATCCAAGATCATTGGCCTTAAACCCATCCGGAAAAGAACTTCGATCAACCCTAAAGGTTCAAGCTAACCTAGCATCTAAGACTAAACCACTCCAGCCCAACATAACCCGAATCCAGCCTTACGGCCCAACCCAAGCCCAATTAAACCTCCCCACCCCACCCCCCCCCCCCAAAAAAAAAAAAACTTGTCCACCCAAAATCAGCTTAAGCTCAAGCCCAATCCAAAACTAGCGTAACCAAGCCTTTAAGCCCCTTCTTTCCTGCTCATCCCCATTATCTTCTTTCCTTCTCATTTCCATTATATTCTTCTTGAACTACACCAAATATCAAAGTTATTACAATCTACATCAATTGGTATCAAAGCTTTTGCTACGACCAAGGATCAAAATTTTGTTTTGGTGCATTGTTACGATCACCTAGGAAACGGAAACATTTCAATGTGTTTCGGGAACGTTTTAACCCGTTTTGGAAACAGAATGGAAAAAATTAAAAATTTAAGAATTATTTTTTCAAAACATTGGTCAATATATACAAAATATCTTAAAATACTTTAAAATATTTTCAAATAATTGTGCAAATACATTGAAATGTAATATTTTAAAATATTATGGAACACCTCGATATATTAAAATTTTGATTTCATCACTGATTTGTTTCGGTCTCATTGAAAACAGAAACGTTTCAGATGTTTCAACCGTTTCGAAACGACATTTTGATCCTTGACTGCGACTAGAATTTTTTAAGAATAAGCAAAAGATGACACAGACGTCTGTCCTACAACACCTATACTTTTCTAACGTGTTTGAGAATGCCAGTGATGCATATGATGTAGAGATAGGTGGAGTTTTGAGTCAAGAGGGTCATCCTATCACATACTTCAGCGAGAAACTCAATGAAGCTTAAAAAGATACTCTACATATGATAAGAGTTCTACGCTATTGTGTAGCCTCTCTGCCATTGGAGATATTATCTATTGTTTCATGAGTTGGTGTTGTAATCTGATCATCAGGCATTGAAATACCTTCACTCCAAAA
>CAUOFW020006509.1:0-23808 GCA_963454935.2 Ilex paraguariensis
TGGAGGAGTGCGAGACCTCAAATCCAATTATCTACTCAAAGCTGAATATAACAAAGAAACAAACCAGGAAAATAAATTGTGCTCTTCCTCTTCCCCCCTGGGTGGGGGACCCTGTTGTCCTCCCTCCTCTTCCTCTCTAGCTATATTTTGTAGGCGTGTACATTAGTACACGGAGTCACTTTTTATTTAACTTGTTGCCTGCTACATGGGGCCTATTTGAATTAGAAATGGGAGATGGCATTTTGTAGGTCCTCTTGGTCTTGTGTCAATATGTATAGACAAAAGCACATATACCTTGCTATCCGGAGATTGTGTTACAGGAGGGCTTGAACATGTTTTTCACATCTGTTTTTACACTGACAACTTCAGCTGCTAATCTGAAATTGTGTTTTTGTTTGTCCTTTAAGGTTAATTAATTATTGCCCTACTATTGTATCCAGCCAGGTAGAGCATAAATGTTCTCTTTTAACCATGGAAAACCCCCCTGATATATTTACTGATGCTGTGTCCAACCAGATAGTGCATAAATTTCTTGATGATTTCATTACGGTGAAATTTCATGCAGTCTGAGAATTTTGTTCTGATCAGATGGGCAAATGTCCAAAGGAGTTGGAACTAGTTTTCTCTAGAGCGAACTTGTCATCAACATTTATGTAACAAAATTAGATGACTGGTCGCTCTTGATGTTGTTTTGATGTCTTTTAATGTTTTTCTCGTTCAATTTTAAGGTGGTGCAACTCCTACTGTTGTTCATCTCTATAGTCAAGATTATATGCCTTACCTCTTTAGAAATTGTAGTCAAGATTTTTTTTTTCTGCTTAGAAATTTTGAGTTTTGTGTGATGTTTTTTTTTTTTTTGGGCAAATGCTTCCTCTTTTCTCTCCAAAATTGCGGAGTGACTCCCTCTCTCACTTGCTTTAGAAGACGGGAGGTCACCACGTCTTTCTTGGTTTCGGCCCTAATCCGTTGGGAGATACAAATGACTCTCTCCAAATTTGTTTTTTTTTTTTTTTTTTTTTTTTTTTTTTGGGGGGGGGGGGGGGGTGTTTTGCATTTCTTTTGGGGTTTGGAGTTGAACTACTTGCAGATCAATGCAATGCTACTCTATGCTGTGTTTCCCCAACCAAGATGCTTTGCAATAAGTTTGGTTTTCTAAGATTCCTGGTTTTACTTGGAACTTTGTTTGACTCCTTTCAAGGAAATCAATTCCTAAAATTGTGGTACTTTTTGGAACTTTTACTTCTACCGTGATAGTTGTTGATGTACTGTTGTTTATATGAAATCGTGTTTTAAAATCCACACTTTTCATACAAACAGGAGTTCATATTGAAAGTATTGGTTTAAACCACGCCTCTCTCTCTAATTATCTTCTTGTCGGATCAAATGAGACTCGATTTGTACAAGCGGGTCCCTTAATCATTAAAAAGTAGATGATTTGTGGATAAGAGAATTAAAAATATATATATATATTGGAGGAAATCTGGATGCATATTTGGTATTGGCTGGCAGAGCTTGGAGGCATGTGTTCTGTATTCTTTGTTGTGGGCCAATGTTGACATTTGCTAGAATTCGGAGAAACCTGGTCCTAGGTTTCTTAATTAAGATCAATGGTCGGGAGAAGCCCGATGGCTCTCAACACTAATGGACAGCCCACTGCGTCACGTGGCTGGGCTGCATTGTTGTTTTTTTTTTTTTTATATTATTGTCAAAAATTTCTTTTTATTGTTCTATATTTATGTTCGCGCGCGATATCAGATATACTACTCTACTACCATTATGTTAAAAGTCTTTTCTTTCCTTCAATAGGATGGAAAATGAATAGTATATTCATAATCTTAGATGACCTGCAGCGCTTTATTTAATTGCTCCGTCATAAAAAAAAAAAAAAGGAAGGAAAAATACATAAATAAATGATAACAAACTCATCAACTATATGGTCGATTAGGGGTGAGGATCCTCTGCTGTTAAAAAATCAATAACAAATGTATTGATTGAAACAACATCGTTTCGTTTGCACCAAAATGATGCAGTTTAATCAACAGTAGAGGAGCTAGACCCGGTGGAACAGAGGGCAATGGCAAGAAATCCATGATTAGCAGGAAACAAGGCGCACACAGTAAACTATCATGTAAAGGTTGTGGATAGCAAACTGAAGTATGAAAATCAGGGCCACTGAGGGGATGTTACAGAAGTTTGATTGTTCTGGTCTCAATCAAAAGAAATGTTAGCATGAATCCAGTGAATCCCACACGGTGGAGTCAATATTACTAAAACAATATCACGATTAGATAATACATATGCACGATATGCTTATAGCAAACAAGATTTAATAAACTACCACAAATGCCTGTGTTGGGTACGCTCTACATCTGTGATGCTTTGTTATTACATTTTTAATCTTAAACACGAGTTTTAAAATTAGATAACCAATCAAAACATTGCTTAATCAACACCATCACATTCCTGAATTAGCATGTTCATTTCGGGGCGGCATGACATGATCTATTTTAATCTCATTATTTGGTCAATCTAACATTGTCCAAGTTGAAAAGGCAACAGACTAGTGAGCTAAGCCTTTTTGCCACACCACATCCTTCATCTATATAAACACATCAAGCAATGCATGCTCAATCCAATCTTAAGCACTTTGTTTGCATCTCTCCTTTTCATCTGCTCTACCAATTGCTCATTTCCACACCAACCTTTTCTCTTTATACTTCTAGTTCTCATATTATCTTCAATGAACAAAGACAAAATCACGACAGAGGCGCGCCATCTTTTGGCGACAACAGTACCTGAGATTCCAAAGCCAGAACTGCCACCACTGCCTAAAGTGGAACTGCCACCATTACCATATATACCAACTTTGCCAAAGCTGGAACTGCCGGAACCGCTGGAGCTTCCAAAACCCGAACTGCCGGAGATGCCAATATTGCCCATTGTACCAACTTTGCCAAAGCTGGAAGTGCCGGAACTGCCACCTCTGCAGAAATTGCCTGACCTGCCTAAGCCCACATTGCCAACCATCCCTACACAGCCTAAGGACATACCCATTCCTTCATTCTCTGGACCTCACTCAACTACTGAGCTTTGAATACAAATAAAAAATAATTTTAGTGTACGAGATTCCCATTACGGTTGGACCTTGGGAGTGTTAGATATCCACTACTTTAGTTTGCATGCGGAGAGACTATGTTTTATTATATTATCATGGTAAAAGTGTAATTTGATTTATGCTTTTCGTTTATGGGGATTATACACTAACAGATTGGATTATATGTATAATGAGGTAACAGTTGATGTTGTTATCAGCTCACTTTGTTGTCAATCACCTCTTCATTTGTCAAACGAACCAAACAAGCGTTCATTTTCAAAATTTGTCTATGCAATAAATTTTTTGGCTTATGAATATTTATATTATAAGTATAACTGAGCAGAGTATTGTCTTGATCACGAATCTAAACTTGAGTTTAAGCTTGAATATAAGCTTGAGCACGACTTGTTGAATCAGATGAAAGAAGTCAAGCTAAGGTAGAGTTTGAAGAAGAAAAAATCAATGAGCCGAGCAAGATGTTTAAAGCTCGTCATGATTTTGATCCGATCTCGGATACACTCACCAAACGAACATATCGAGTCTGAATAATATGATATGCTCAGCTTGTTTCAGTTCATTTACAACCCATCCACAATTGCTAATTCAATCCAATTCTTTCTCTTTTTTTTTTCTTTTGTTCTAGTTGTGCAATTTGAGCCACGTTACTGCAATGCAAGAATAAGACAAGAAAGTATTGTAAAACCCCGACCCATTTCAACACCCATGTAAATCCAAAAACTTTAAAATGAAAATTCTTGCTCAAAGTTTCTCTTTATCGTTCTAATTTTATCGGATGTTACCAAAGTTTATTCATTATTTGGATATTATATCCTTTAGTATTATGAAGGCTGTTAACACTCCGAATATAATTATGGAAATGAATCAGAGTTTTACAAAATTCAACAGTCATCAACAACCAAATAGGTATATTTCGTTACCTAAAGATTCTGATAATGACGAAAAATAAATTTGTGGCTAAAATAAACTTTCTACGAGAAAATATATTTGTCACTAAAGTATGACTTTCTTTAATAAATAAATCACTTCCATATATTATGACTAATGATAAAAGGTGATATTAGCTAGAATTATTTTATATTTCCAAAAAATCTATACTGCTAACAAAAGTACCTTAAGATGAAAAATTTTTGAATCTATATTTTACTTTTATAAAAAAATGCAAATATCGCTCCATCTTTTTACAATTAAGTAATTTAGATACCATCATATTCTTATGTATTTAAATATCTAAATTATCTATAACATATCTTTTAATTATCTATTCTCTTTGTATAAATATCAGTTTGTATAAAACTTTTGATTGACTATATTATTTTTAAAAATATATATTGCATTATTACATTTTCAATAAAGTGTTCAAAAAATCTTGAAAAACTCCATCAATTTATTATTACTCATCTCATATACAAAATTAAAATTATATCTACATATATGTATTTTCTTTTAAACCAAAAATTTAACTGTTTTATTTCTACGATAAAAAATAATCATATATATAGTTTTTTTTAAATTAATTTATGTTACATCAATATAATTCTTCACTCATAATAAATTTATTAAGTTGTACTAAGATTTTATATAAAAATAGATATTATAGTGTATTTTTAAGTAAAACTTAATTTTTTTAGAATTTTATATGCTTGAAAACATATATTATATAGTAGTATATTAAATCTTATCTGATTTGACCTAATTAATTCCTATTTACGGTAAGGTTCCAATGTGATTAGTATATTGAAAATTGTTTTTATTTTATGCAACTAATTATAAGTGGAATCCAAATCAAATGAATTTCAAAAAAACTAATTTCTCAAACATTACTAAAAAATAATATCAATCACAAAATTCTATAAAAATAGAATTTTAACTATTTGTTTTTATAGTTAGAATAAAGAATTGTGAGAACATACAAAGTTTTTATATTCTTATAATAAAATATGAGTAATAAAAAATTAAATTTAATAAATTTAAGATGATATTTAATTTAGATACATATATATCTAATATGTTTTATTATTTTTTGTGTATAAAAATTATTCATATACAATGCACGTGATGCATTACTAGTACACTAAGATATGTAAAACATTATTATTTCTTAAAATTTGTTTGGAAGGACAAGTTTGATCTAATAATAATAATGACGTGGCATCATAAATACTTTAATTCCAGTGTAGATGACATGTCTTTGATCGAATCGAAAAAAAAACTTGATAAAAAAAACAATAAAAAAATGTCTTAGGATGTACGAAAGATTGTTCAAATACCCTGATAAAAAAAACAATAAAAAAAGAAGCCATTATTTGTGGTTAGTACTGTGACTTCTTTTTTGGGTTAATCTCATTTTATATCCTGAAAGATTGTTCGAATTTCAATTTGCACCCTTAAAGATCAAAAATCTCAATTTACACCCTCAAAGATAGAAATTTGTATCAATGTGCACCCCCAAAGATCAAAAATCTCAATTTGCACCCTCAAAGATAGAAATTTGTATCAATGTGCATCCCCAAAGATAAAAAATCTCAATTTGCACCTTCAAAGATAGAAATTTGTATCAATGTGCACCTAAAATTAAATTAATAAATTATATCTTGATCCCCTCATGTTTGTCACTTAATCATTTGAACTCCTTCACATTTAGAATATTCCCCTTACATCTCATGACGTTTATGCATGTGTAACACATAACCACTTTTCGTTGATATATATTAATATAATCGTTAAAAAATATGATTTTATCCTAATATAAAATTATAATTTTATATTACCTTTTATTTTATGGATTTAATATACTCTAAAGTTAAAAATCAAGCTTACCATTTGAATGTTTAATAAAATGTAGATATTTATATAAAAGGTAATATGAAAAATATTATATAAATATTTATATTTTATTAGACATTCAAATGGTAAAGTAGATTTTGAACTTTATAGTATATTGAATCTATAAAATAAAGGGTAATATAAAATTATAATTTTTTATTAGGATAAAATTATATTTTTTAACGGTTATATTAATAGATATCAATGAAAATGAGTTACATGTTATACGTGCACAAATGTCATAAGATGTAGGAGTAATATTCTAAATGTGAAGAGGTCTAAATGATTAACTGAAAAATATGAGGGGATTTAGGTATAATTTATCAATTTAATTTTAGGTGCACATTGATACAAATTTCTATCTTTGAGGGTGTAAATTGAGATTTTTGATTTTTGAGGGTGCACATTGATACAAATTTCTACCTTTAAGGGTGTAAATTGAGATTTTTGATCTTTGAGAGTATAAATTGAGATTCGAATAATCTTTCAGAGTACAAAATGAGATTAACCCTTCTTTTTTTAACCTTGGAGAGGCTTGCTCTTTGGGACTCACTTAGGTTTTTGAAAGTTATTTAGAGATGGACAACCATAAAGACGGCTTTTAAAAGGAATGAAGGTGGGGTGGCTTTATGAAATCTTATTGTTTCTCCTGCAATCCCCGACTGCCCCCCCCCCCCCCCCCCAGCTAACTGACAAAATGCCTCACCCAGGTTCATCTCAGTCGCAGCACCTCTTGGTTTATGGATACATTTTTAGTCCATATCGAAAAGGGTTAATTGGATTTTGCCCCTTCCCCCTCAAATTATGAGAGTTGTGTCACTTTCACCTAATAACTCACATCACCCAAAAGATCATTTAAAATTTGACGGAAAATTGTTTCACTTTACCTCGGAATTATGTGATTTCGTTTTACTATGCCCCAAAATGTTGATATATTTTTCGTCCAAAAGATAGCGAACATTTTCATTATGGGCAATGTGAAATCATTTCAAATAGTCGAGGGAGCAATATAAAATATTCAATAGTTAAGTGGGCAAAGTGACACAAATCTTACCGTTTGAAAGAAAAGTATAATTAGCCCCATAAAATACACTCTCCCTCCTATTTAGATCATTATTTCTCTAAGAAAAAATATTATTTAGACTTAATTTGAGGACCTAACCTGATGACTTAATTCAATGCAATTATTGAATCAAAAATGAATTTCATTTAACAGTGGAACTCACTATTAATCTTTTGACTGTTCTTTCTCTAATTGTGTTACTTCATTTTTTATTTCCATGGTACACTCAATGATGAATGTTTCAATTGTTAATAAAATAATACCTTGTGATATTTGATTAAATATACTTTGGTCTTAAAAAAAAAAACATAATTAATGATTGGCCCTTATAAAAAAAAAAACATAATTAATGATTGGCATTTAATTTGAGGCCCTCGTCGCATTTTTTGTTAGCGATGATGACAACCATTTAAAGTGAACTTTGAAAATTTATAGTCGACAAGTTAGTAGGTGATAACAACTAAGAGTGATTTAATTATTTAAATAAAAATAAAAAATTTGGACTAATTGCACTAAATTAAGGTCTTTAAAATATGAAATTTGTCTTATTTTAGTTTTCAATACTTTAATTGAATTATTTTATACTCTAAAATATTTTGAATAGATTTCAATGTGGTCATTCAAGTATACAACAACATTCAGATTGCTAACGATTTTTTATTATAAATTTGTCACTTAATACTTAAATATGAAAAAAATAATAATAATTTAAATAACAGTTGACCAAATTTTTACCCAAATTTTGGTTAAAGAACTACCTAAATTATATAATTTTGATCAAAAGTTACTCATATTACACATTTTTTTATCAAGAGTTATCCAAAATTTTGTTAAAAACTACCCAAATTATTTTTCGCACATATTAAGGTATTACATGACAAATTTATGATAAAATTTTTTTTTAGCAATTTGGATATTGTTTGCTTCAGAGATCACATATTTCATAGACCAAAATAATATAATTGAAATATTTGGGGTTAAAATGACATAAACTCTAATTGTAATGCTTAAGTGAAACAATTGAAAGTAAAGGGGCCTAAAATAAGACGAACCTCATAATTCTACGATATATATGCTTAGCAACTATAGCTTTATATGAGTACACAATTTCTTGCATGCTTTGATCTTTTCATATAGATTGAGAGACCCACCTTCTTCCCATTCAACATGGCCTCTTGCAAGTTCTTCCTTGTGTTCATCTTCGTCGCCTGGACAATTTCCGGCACCGGCCAAGCTATGGCGGCTCGTCGTCTTTTGGCACCAACTTTGCCAAAGCTGCCATCGTTCCGGCCATATCTTTCCATTCCCACCACGCCAACTTTCAAGTTTCCTCCACTGCCACCAACTACAATTCCGACAGTCCCGGGCACTGTTCCCTACGTTCCGATCCTCCCAACTCCCTCTACCACGACCACCAGCCCTTGAATATCTCCGGTTTCGTGGTGGATTGATATGCTTGTTTGTTGCTGTACTACATATATATGTGTGTGTGTGTGTGAGCTTTATGTCATGTATTTCTATTTGCTTTGTAAATCTTTAGAGTTTCTTCTTCAGTAAAGTATGTATTTGTGATAAAAATCAAATTGTGAAAAATTATTGGCTTATTTTGATTTCTATTGTGTACTCTAGTTCAGGAGTTCTCTCTTGGCTATTGCTGCAACCCCACCCCTACCCACCCAACCCACCAAAAGCGGGGTGAGATTGGAATGATTGTTATATGATACGGAATACGGATACTCCGTTCAATGTTGATGCATCTATATCGAATATCATACTAGATATAATATCTGTCGAATATTCAAAAATGTGTATCGGATATACATTAAACGTATACAATTTTTAAAAAAATGTGTATATATTTCACAGATACTTTTACATGCATAGAAATATGTATAATTTTTAATTTTAATCTTTACCTCTTTCTTTTGATTTCACATACAATATAATACATCAATCAAAATTCTTTTGACTTAGAATACATGGGTGTTTTTCAAGTATTATCTATTATCGCATATCCAAAAATTATAAATGAATTGATTATTGAATAATCTTAGCAACAAATAATTTCTAAGCAAATAATATAGTTAAATGTTTTTTCTTATTTATTCCTTTAATTAATCAACTCATTTTGTAGATGTATCATAGTGAGATGATAGACAATTTTTTAAAAATAGAAAATTATTAATATTGTTTGTTATTTTTAAAGAATTATTAAAAATTATATATATCAAGTGATTGCATAATAGTACAAATATAAAGTATATATATTTATAGATATATTCCGGCAGTACTTGTATTCTATTTTTTGGCATTTTATCGTATTGTCGTATCCGTATCGTATTATATCCGTATCTCATATTCGTATTATATCGTACTCATATTTCATATCCATATCTCGTATCTCTATCATATTATATTCATATTCGAGCTTCTTAAATTATATGATATATCTATAGAAAAATGTTGTGCATTCCAAATTAGTGTTTCAAATCGTGAATGATGTGGTTAACTCATGACCGTGAAATACTTTTGGGGGCCGCTTATTTGTTTGTGAGGGGAGTTGGCTGCGGTACAGCCGGAGAGCTCGTCGGTACCATATCGAAATTTATCAAATTTATGATAATTTTTATTATATTTGTGGTTATTTTTATTATCGTAATTGTACATAAAAAATAAAAAATAAAAATATATATCATAATAGTAGTAAAAACATCTACAAATATGGTAAAAACACCCACAAATGTGATAAATCACCTATAAAAGTGATAAATTATTTTGTACTTAAAAAAAGTGGTAAAAATATTTACCATAAATGTGATAAAAATACACACAACAAAAATAAAAATACTCATAAAAGTAATAAATCAACTACAAAAGTGATAAATTTTTTAGTTATAAAATTAATCACAAAAATTATAAAAATACCCTTCAAAATCTGTAAATTTTAGGGGTATGGTATCAAAATTTTTTTGACGATACCGTACTCAAATCCAAACTTGGGATATATAGAAAAGTTTACGGCTACCCTAATGATTTGGCCTTCTTTTGAAGCCCAACAACGATGATCATCAGCATTAATGCATGAAAAATATACACTTGAACCAACTATTTGGATCCTTTGTGAGTATATATATGGTGCTTATCTTTATTGGCAAAACAGTTGCAGGGAAGGGAATACCTTTAAAATGGAAGAAAATGATTGTTCTTTGTGGGAATCCCAAATACAGGTTCCAACTAGTCGGGGGTCAGAGAGAGCAACTATAAATATTCCCCTCACAGTCTAGAAAATGATATAATTTTTTGACACAACCCAAAAAAAAATGACGTAACTCGACACGAACTCAAGAATATTACGGCTTAAACCCAAAAACATTAAATAAATTGGTTAGGTGTCAAATTGGAATTACTCTTTTAGCAAATGTAGCTCATTTGGTTGTACTATCATTTTCTTTATTTTTGTTTTTTTTCAATTCCTTGTGTTGTGATTGTGCAGTAATTATGGTGAATAGTAAGGAATCAAACAATTAAGAAAGCAGGAGAAAATAACACACAGAGATTTACGTGGTTCGACAATATGCTTACATCCACGAGAGCGAGCGACCGTTTTTTTTCATTATTCAAGTAGAGTTACATCTTAAGTATTTATATAACCCTAATATGGACGTATTTACAAAAATACTCATGTACCGTACCGCGGGGGCGTTGCCTCCGCACCCCCAACTAATCAACATCCCCTTTATATAAATTCTGCAAGGAGGCAGATGCCGTCACGGGCTCCGCCGGCTCCGGCATCTGCCTCCTTGCTATTATGCACACAGCAAATATAAGCTACACATACTCTAACACCTTGATCTAATGTTGCATATGGATCAAGTAGATTTCTACTTTATGAGGACTTGTGCATAGTAGATTTAATGTAATTCTAATCATGGGTTTCATATTAAGGGTCATTTGTGTTTATATCACTCAAAAATGACACAACTCAAATATAACAA
The DNA here is from genome assembly GCA_963454935.2 of Ilex paraguariensis. Classification (NCBI taxonomy): domain Eukaryota; kingdom Viridiplantae; phylum Streptophyta; class Magnoliopsida; order Aquifoliales; family Aquifoliaceae; genus Ilex; species Ilex paraguariensis. The sequence continues at coordinate 10,997 of CAUOFW020006509.1, forward strand.
AAATTATATAATTCAATTTCTATCTTATTCTCAAGTTAACGTGTGTCCTCAACTGTCTTGCAGTCTTGAATATGTAGTCAAAAATACTTCACCTCACCTTTCTAGTAGCTTGCAAAGGCTAAGTGCCTACAATTATTTATCAACAAGTCGTGTTCCGTACAAAACACGTTTTTTTTAATGTATAAGTTGAGTTATTATAGTTAAAATTTAAGTGAATTACTGTGGTTAAAATATTAAAAATTAAAATTTAAATGATTTATTATAATTTAAAGGTTAAAAGTTAAAATTTAAATGAGTTGTCATGATTAAAAAATTAAATTGTCATATAAATCGTCGGATCTAAATGATCTAGACCGTTATTTTATTTTCCTAATTGAGGAGTTTAAGTAGATTAAAAAGGAGACTCTGTGTTTATTATTATAGATGAACTTCCTTTTAGAGGACAATACTCTTAGGAATTTATTTTTTTAAGTACTTTTGACTTTTTTTAGAATTTTGATATTACTTTTTTAAGTGATGTTTGTTTTAGAATTCACAATCCCTTTTTTCTTGCCTGAATTTATTCCCTCCTTTAAAGATTAAGAGCATATCTAGCAGTAAATGTAAACAGGTACGAATGAATCATTTTGTATACTAAATATATAGATCACTTTTGTCTATTAATATTTAAGTATTTTTCTAAATAATTTTAAAAAAGAATACAAAACAATAAATGGAACTCCGCAGAGTCACTAGCGAGTATCAAAATTTTGTTTCAAAATGGTCATAATGACCAATATATTTTTGTTTTAAAGAGACTCGAAACGAATAAGTGATTGAATCGAATTTTCAATGTTTTCGAGGTGTGATAGACTATCTTGCAGTGTTTTCGATTTGTTTAGAGGTGTTTTCATAAATATTTTTAGACTGTTTTAATGTATTTTAATATATTTTGATCAATATTTTATTTTTTTTAATTAAATTATTAATTTTTTATTTGTTTTCAATCTATTTCCAAAACATTTTTAAAACTAATCAAAATAATCCACAAAAACAAAATTTTACTCCTTGTCGTCTTGATATCCTAAGATATTTATATTTTTCAATTAAAATGCTAATTATTAAATCAATTTTGGAACAAAAAATCCTTTTATATTTTGTCAAGTAAGAAAATAAAAATGATTACAGCAAGATATTTGTGACAGAATTGCATACAAAGAAAGGATAACATCATCTATTAGTTTCAAAAGCAAAATTGGATGGCAGGATGTGGCTTTTAAATAAATGGGTTTTAAAAATAAATAAATGGATTTTTAATTTTTAGTTACAAATTATGCCCTCCAAATTTCAAATTGGTTTTTAATTATAATAAATTCTCTCTTAAAAATTTCAAGTGAATTAAATTGACTTATATCATTAATTGAAGTATGAAAGTACTATTATGCCCTCAATCTTTCCATTATCTCCTAACAATTTTTTTTGGTACCGCCCACCATTGGTGGTGGAGGTTTAATAATGTGGTTTTTTTTTTTTAAATAAAAACTTAAGAGGGTATTGGAGGTTTTGAGGCCCAGCTGCTTGTGGGTAGCAGCAGAGAAAGAGAGTGTGGTGGAGATTTTGGAAGTTTAATGGGTGAAAAAAGATAGGGTAAATTATACTGACACTCCATGATATTTAATTTTATTACACAGACACCCCTCATATTTTAAAAATGGCATCGAACTCCCTTGACCTTTAATGCTTGTAACAATCATACTACATCTAACTAACAGACGATAGAATTATTCAGAGTCAAACTTTATGTCATCAATAATAATTCCTAAAATACCAAAAATATCCTCCAAAATAAAATATTTTTCTTACCCTACAAATTTACCCAACCTCTCATTTATTTTTTTTAACACTAAAATGTTTAATTTCCTAATCTATTACATTAATAAGTTAATTTTTAATTTTTTTTTTGTTTATTAAATAATATTTGGGATTATTAATATAGTTTAAAAAATAATCAATTTTTTAAAAATCTTAATAATTACCTATCCAATTATCCTATATTACTTTTTTTATTTTTTATTTATCTAATTACATAAATTCCTACTCCTGCCACTCATCACCATCGATTTCTACCAAAACTTCCAAACTTAACCAAACCCACCACCAGCACACACAGAGAGAAGATAAGCTAAAACCACAATCTATTGAAACCACCTCTGCCTCCACCACCATTTGAACAAAAACTTATCATCAACCAACACTACTACATCGCAGAGGTTAGGGTTTTAAAATCTACCTGCCACCACCGCCTTCACACTATCTCTCTCTCACTGCCTTTTCCATACTAAAAGCCACCTGCAACCACCACTTAAAAGTATCGATCATAGAGAAATAGGGGAGAGCGAGAGAGTTGGAGATCACAAACTTTAGGTAAAGATCCACTTATGCACTAGTTGGAAATCAAATCTTATGGAGAGCGATAATGTTGATGGATCTGTTTGTCTCCGGTAGGATATCGGTGGTGGGTGTTGGTGAAAATAGGCAGGAGATAGGGGTTAATAAGGGTGTTGTGGTTGCGTCGCTCGGTGTTGGCGTCGGTTATTAGGGGGTCCTAAATCCTAATACGTCTTAAGAGAGAGAGGGATCATCAATTGTTAGGGGTTTTGATTCATCGTGAGAGAGAGAAAGTGTGTGTGTGTGTGTGTGAGGTCAGCTTTAAGGGTAAAGGAGGAAGGGTCTTGGGTCTTGGGTCTTGGTTATTGGGTCTGGATGAGTAGTTGATGTGAGGGTAAAATGGTCTTTTTGTTTGTACTACTAATAACGTTCATTTTATGGGGTCTTAGTGTAGTTTTGAAAATGTGAGGAGGTGTCTGTATAATAAAATTAAATATCAAAGGGTGTTAATATAATTTATCCAAAAAGATATTTTGGGATGAGAATAATTCCACCCATGTAATTAGGCTTCTTAATTGTGTTGGGTGAAACAGGTCCATGTCAAAAAATATTTTATCCATATTCGATTGATTTATTAATTCACGTCTAACAAATCATATCGAATTTGTATTGTGTATGAACCGTGTATAACTAATATATAAACGAGTTGTATCATATATTTTTTTTGATTTACTTAATTTATATCTGATTTATTTATTAATCGTATTGTGTTAGATTCACTCGTTTACTAAACAGATAACTTAAAGAAATAAATTTTTTAATTTTTTATTTTGTTCATACAACGTTAAGGAGGCGTGTTTTTTGACACGCTTACATGTAATTTTTATTGTGTTCATAGTGTTAACGAGACGTGAATTTTGACACGCTTACATGTAATATTCGTTTCTCTTGAACCGAGCATAAAACCTATAAAAACCAATCCTAATTTGCTAATTTGGCTAATCTTCTCGCAGTCTGCGACCTCTCTGCCCTCTCACCGCCTCCCCCACGCCATCCTCCACCCACAAACCCCGCCACCCCCACGCCCAAACCAACTCGCGACGCCTGAACCTCCTCTTTCTCTATCTTCTCTCCCTGTTGCTCTCGTTGCCGCTCATCACCACCGCTTTTCTAATCGTCTCCCGTACTTTTGCACCAACTGGTGGGAAGCTTCACTTTAATGCAGATGAGCGGTGGTCCGTCGGTCCAGTTCTAGTTTTTTTTTGATATCAAGACTGTTTCTTTGAATGAATTGCTTAACTTCTTCGACTTGGGAAGATTTGATGATCGTTTGGTAATTTATTTTGTTGGTGGATTTGATGTGTTTGGGCGAATTTTTTGTGAATTCTGTTGATGGCAGTTTAGATGTGATTGGGTGGTTTGGACCAATTTGAAAACTTGCTCTTTCGTTTTGTTTGGATTGGGGTTCTAATATCACTGGAGACTGGAGCTTGGGTTTTTAGAGGGTTCTAGGGTTTCTGATTTGAGTGCAAGATATCTTTTCCTCAGGGTTGTATTTTGTGTTTTTTTTTTAAATTGGAAAAGGAATAAAAAGTATAAATTTGGAACTGTTAATCAAATACGAGGAAAAGATTGGTTCTTTCCATTTTCTTGGAAAGTTTGTTTTTCTTTGAGACTAAACTATCAGAGATATGGAAATTTTTTCTTTTCTTTATATTCCATTGCAATTCTTTGCACCCAAAGAGAAGGTTGGATGTAACTTTCAACTGTTGTTTTTTCTTCAAAAAGTTATTGAGTTAAATCCAATTTTTGGAATGCAGGTCGTTCTAATTATAAATGCGTTTGTATGTTGCAGAGTTTTTGATGTAACATGGGGTATGATTCTGGAAGCACCTCCCATGATGGCCGGGATGAAGGTAACTTAAGTTGTTATCGTGCTTCTAAATGAGCTATTTTTGTTGACACAATGAATTTTTAATGATGTTCACTTACTAGAGGAAATAAAATTTGAAGTGTGTGTGCTCTGGCAAACAACTTTCTCTGTCCCTCATCTTTAGAGCAAAATATGTGATGACATACTATGGGAGTTACTTTTTTGTATAATGAACATGATGAAAGACAATAGTTTTTACTCATTCTGGGACAATTTTTTTTTTTTTTTAAAAACTTGAAAGCCTTAGAACAAACATTAGTTTGGTGCAGGGTCACTCTTACCTTTCACTGCCCTTAAGCAGTGAAATCCTCTTCTCATCCCACCCCAGAGCTCTGTTGGGTTCACAGGCCTCTTCCTTGATATTCTGGTTCTGCTTCGCCCCAACCTGAAACAGTTGGTTTGCTTCTGTCACATCTGCAATTAGTTGTTCCACAAGTGTGGGCGAGTAAAAGGCAAAGACTAGTCCAAAACCAGCAATTGGACCAGTACAAAGGAATCCCATACTTTAACCTAGAATAAAAGAAGGAAGATGCAGGGGATTTTTAGAACAATTAAAGCAAACATGTACAAGTATTTGGATTATAGATCGTGATACGTGGAACCCTTGGTGACAATTAATGTGAAATGAGGAAGCAAAAAAAGGTATTTATGTAGTGATATGTAAATCCATTGGTGACAAGTTGTGAAGTGTGGAAACAAAAACGATAGAGGGAGGAAGAGATAAACCCAGGAAGTGTTGTCCAAGACCACTGCAAGAAGATTGAGACCTAGAGAGGTGCTGTTTGTTGTTTAAACTTTTCCTGATATAATGTACCTTCACTGTGTGAGTAAGCCTTAGAGGCTTTGTGGACAAAATAAGATTTGTCTTCACACATCAGAAATACGGGCATTATGAGAAATAAAATGTTTCTGAGTGTGCTAAGGTGGGGACAAGATGAGTTGACCCTCACCTTATCTTGACCTGAATTCAAAATTGGTTTTAAGCAACCCTTACCAGGTTATTGACCCTCAAATCTATTTTGTTGCTGTAGGGGAGGCTTTCTGACATTTGGTCAAATCATTATTGCTGCTGCACACATACCATGTCTAAGATGCTTATGAGTTATAACTTAGAATTAGATGGCTCATGCTCTCAATAACAATTCCGTATTGTTCAATGCATCATTTTCGTAGCACATTGGTCAAATTATTTGGCATGACACTTTGAACGTTATTGAAACATTGATTTTGCAGATGATGAGGATGAATATGAGGAGGCTGGTGGGGGTAACCGTCTTTTGGGATTTATGTTTGGAAATGTTGACGGCTCTGGTGATCTTGATGTTGATTACCTTGATGAGGTATTATCTCATTCTTTTTATATTTCATTTGTTTTTTTTCCTGTTCTGGTATGACAGAAATGAACAAAAAAGGTATTCAATTGTATATACATCTATACATGTATGCTTAAGTTTTTCTTTTCCCTCACTTTTCAGTATTGTTATATCTGTATATACTGACAAACATACAGACAAGCACACATGCATATTGTTGGATGAATAATCTATGCATAATACATGTATATTGTCCACTATGATTTTTGTGCCATTAGATATATCATTTGTCATTTGTATCCTTTTAGAAAATGGTCCATTTTGATTATTTTGTGGAATTCAATTGTTCTGTCTTTTGATTTTTTTTTGCCCACCAAAGTAGTATTTTTTGGGTGGGTAAGGGGAACCCCAAGTTTATCTGGTTGTTAAGCTTGTCGAAAAGTTTATCTTCTCATGTTTTCTCATAAAATTTCCATGGTTCATCGATAGTTAAGTGCTTATTACTGATTTTTATTGTCATTGCATAAAAGAATAGGAGGTAAGTTTAATAAGCTTTTGATCCTTGGAAGTTTATAAAAGCTTTACTGGGAGAGATTTTCCTGATCCTAATAGTGAGAGCTTGGTTTGTCAAATTGAGTACATCCTCAAAATCCTCGATCGAAACATCCTTGCTATTGCAAGCAACACACAAAGAATCTATAATATAAAATAGAGCAGACTTCAATAAGCCCATTTGACAATCTCAAATAGACTCATTTAACGGTCATTAACATCCCTCTCAAAACAATTCACATTGATGGAACGGGTTAGCCCTAGTGCTTAACAAGACAGGCAGAAGCGATTCTATCATATGATGTTTCTTTCTAATTAGTTTGCTGCTTTATCAAACTAATCAATTGCAATTGTTAAATGTTTGTGCATAATTATTGTTAGACTTGATATATCACTTAAACATCTTGAAGATAATTCTTCGATGGTCTCTGTTGGGTGTTATTAGAATAATGCAAGAGATGAATGGTTAAAATGTAGGCCGTATTCCATTTTGCTGGGATGTATCACATGGTAACATGTTTGTCAGCGGGTTGAAGCCTTTATCAGGATGGTGCTGTAGCTGTTTTGTAAAATCCTTTTTACCTACCTCTTTACATCATTCTGTAGTCTTCACCCACTGAATATTTAAAAATTTCCAGTTGACAGTCACTACCCCTCTCTTTTTTCTTGAAGCATTTTAATCTTTGAAAATCCAAATTCAGTTGCTGGAAACTTCTATTTTAGATGAAGTCTTTGCATCAGAACTACAATTCCAAACTTACCTACTGCAGTGTTGCATTCAGGGTGGGCTAGGGCATACGTGCTAGTGTGTCCTGAAATGGCCAAGTCTATTTTGTGATCGGAAACAAGAGAATAAAGATGGAAAAGTGCATGAAAGGACTAGAAGTCCTCTATATGAAAGAGAGTGGAAATGAAATGGAAAAACTAAGAGCTTAACCTGAAAGAACTTGACAAGAAATAGGGCTCCAACTCTCAACAATCTTTGTGCACTTGAGCCAAAAATTTGTAGTTCCTTCAAAATCTTTAGACGTGGAAGCCCAAAGGGATTCCGTGAATGTAATTTTGTCCTACAAATCTTCCCAAGGAGTCTCTCTTTCATCAAATATCATCCCATTTCTTTCCTACCAATCCACTCAAACCAATGCCAAGACCGCGCTACTCCACAGAATCTTAGCCTTGAACCAAAGCCATCTAAGTGAATCACAAAGAGAGAAACACAATCTTTAGGAATTACCCAAAGGATTCCAATCGTACCCAACGACCTATTCCACAATTTAGAAGCAAAGGAACAATGCAAAAATAACTGGTCCATATTAGTCTCCCCATTCATGCCTAGAATGCACCATTGTGCGTAAATAGAAAAGTATGGTCTTATTTTTGGAAGAAATCATTTGTATTGAGTTGCTCGTGCCAAGAAAAAACGTGTACCTTCAATGGAGCCTAGGACTTCCAAATCGTGATCGAGGGTAGTAAAATTGGGAAACTTGGCTTATCAATCAATGATTCAAAGAAAGACTTGACAAAAAACTCTCTCGATGAACAAATTGGTCCATTTTCTTCGGTCCAAGAAAGTAAGATCAAACTGCATTGTTCCTTACATTTTTAATTCGGAATTGCATATTCAAATTGGATGATGTTCAATGCCTACCAGTTTTACGAACTTGCTAAGGGTGTATGTGTGTGTGACAGATGCACTTGTGGAAGATACTTGCAATTGCTTTTGTACCTTGACTAGTGTTTCCATGTTTTCTGCCACTGATTTGCTTCCTTATTGCTTTCTCTATGTGGTTAAACACCCCCCTTCTCCCCACCCCCACCCCCCAAAAAAAAAAAAAAAAAAAACTTAAACCACCACCACCAAAAGTTAAGAATAAGTTGCACTTTCTCAGGTTGGGCTTAAATGTTAGAAGTACAGTTTGGGGTTTTTCTTGGCATCGTTTTAACTCCCTCTATAGAACCCCTAAAAATGTGCATAGTAAACGATTTGGACTTTAAACTTTTTCTTTCAAAATTTCCAATATTTTACACTCATTTCTTCTACTCTAAAGTTTACTTCTCAGAGCTTATGATCCAATTATGAATGTTTGAATTTGAAGTTCAAGACTCTGATCCCCACTTTCTGGTGAAGTTGCATGTTTTTGGATTTGAATATTTAAGGTCTTTGGTTTCATTTGCATATTTTTACTGGGTGGTTCTGAATTGTTTTAGATAGTATCTTTTGGTCACAGGATGCCGACTAGGAAATGCTGTCGTTTAAAGGAGAGCACAATTATATTGAGGGATTTTGAATGTGTATTGGATGATTTTTTATATGTCGGTCCATTTGCTCCATTGGTTAGAGCTCCTAATACTGAACATTGAAGGTTTTGCATCTTTGACTTTGGGGGACCATTCGGCTCATTGTCACCTATTTCACTTATATAGCTTGAATTTTTTTGTGATGAGGTATGGTGGTTGAAATGTAGATATAGTGCCTGACTAATGCTAAAATTAGAGATGTCATGATGTGAGATAGGTTAACTAGACAATCTAAAGAAGCTCCACCAGAAAGCCCTTTACCGTTCAGGAAACCTTTTTTTTTGTTTCCAGGTAGTTTGTTGTTAAGTGCACCCATTCCCCCTTTTCCTTACAGACAAGATAAATTGAAATCTCTCTCTCATCTCAAGAAACTTTCAATTTTACCTGGTTACTCTCTATGCATATATCATTTTCTACACTTTTAAAAAAAAAAATCAGTTGATTACTGCTTTGGAATTGCAAGACAATCAGGATGAAATAAGCTTACCTGATATGTTGTTGCCCGTAGCAGCTCCTCTTTTAGGTTATACTCAAATGACAAGTTATGCGTCAATGTGAAAACTGGCGACTAAAATGCAGGGTTTCCTAGTAAATGAAAGATTTTTCTCTTCAACCTCCGAAAGAAAAAGAAAGTTTTTTCGCTTCAAGTGTCGATTACTCCATTGGTTCAATTTGTTTTATTTGCTTAACTTCCCTGTTGATTTATTTGATGCTTGTCCTTTTTGTTTTTCATTTTCCCATCTTGATACTTCTCTAATTGGTTACCAAGTAAATGATTAAATTGTCATGCTAAAAGCACAGTAGTTATGTTTCTCAGGATGCAAAGGAGCATCTTGCTGCGCTGGCTGACAAGCTCGGGACATCCCTTTCAGATATAGATGTATGGAAATCCAAGTGATATATCTTGGCTCTATTTGAATGATATTGAAAGCAATATTTTAGAATTTAGAGTACCTGTGGCCCATGGTTTATTTTGGGCTTATCTTGTTTCAATTTGTTTTATTTTGAGTATAGCGGGAGACTAGATCTCAGCATTATGTTTCCTTGTTATAACACGCTGTTTCCCCCCATATATTTCAGTTGTCAGTGAAATCACCACATTCTTCTGTTGATGCTGCTGAACAAGGTGATGTTGTATGCTACGGAAAACTACGTCTCATTGTCACAGTTTTTTTTTAAATTTTTTAATTTTCAGTTGGTATCATTATTTTTCCATTCTGTTTTTTTTTGCATAATTTGTACAATGCAACAGTGGTATATAGATGCTTACTAAGTTCAATAATTGTTTCAAATTAGAAATACTTTTCAAAGGGTGAAATCCTATCTCCACGACACATATTTAGTATGCACGGTTTAGTAGTAAAAGAAGTCAAATGTTTTGAGCTCTGCTGCTAAACTAGTGTGATTACTAGTTGTGATGCTAGGTTTGGGAAAATTGAATGGGGTTAAAACCAAATATGCTTGTGTTGTGTCAGATTGTTGACTAACATTGAGTGTACAATCTATGATTGGTCTACATGTGAGATATGCATTTTAAACATCCTTGAGAAATACCTTATTTAACTAACAACATAATTCACAATTCATAATTGGCTTCTTGGTATTCTGTATCACTTTCGGTATAAAATGTGAGGGCTACATGGTTCAAGGAAATGATATTGGCCATTGGCTTGGAGGGGGGCACGGAGATCATCAGTCACGATCTGTTGGGCGATACATATGAAATGCTGAATGGAAGGAGTTTGACATGGCAGGAAATTCAAGCCATGTGTGGTATTGCCCTGTACTCTGTGATTGATGACGGTGAGTCACCCAAGATGTCTTGAAGGCAGCCACGAGTCGAGTGAGACTCATGTATAACACGGACTGTGCATCGGTCTTGCAATGAAAGATGATGTTCCTGCTACGGTTTGGGTAGCTGAGTTGATATCTGCTGTTACTTTAAACTATGATGGTTTTGACCCTTTTGGGGTTTCTGCTGTATTAGTATGTATTAAAGAGAAGGGGAGGGGGGGAGAAGTTACTACATGAAGAGGTGTTTCTTTTTGCAATGCTAAAGTTTTAATGTGCATTAGTATTCGGCTTATATGTATGGTTATACATGACATGCACCAAAGGCTTTATGCATTGAAGCAGTGAGAGAAAATGTGGAGCATATGTTAAACAGTTCAACGTATTGATTGTAGATTTTGTGCAATCGGAATAATTATCTTTTGGTAGAGCTGTTGAACACCTAGCTTATTGATTTTAGGTTCTGTAAAAGGCAAATAATTTGGCTGTTTGAACATATTGTTGGTAGATTCTGCACATTGAGCTGTTAAACAATGAGGTTATTAATTTTTAGGTGCTGTAAAATGCAAATAATCCTGCTGTCTGTTGAGCTCCATTAATTTCTATTAGTAACAAGAAACTCATTTAACCACTAGTTGTACCCTCTCTTTCACAAGTAGCATCCACTTTGGGCAAGGATGTGATGATTTCATATTATTATTCTTTTCATGATTCTTCATTGCTTTTATCATTTGGGATGTCTATATTACTGTTTCAACATTGAAGAAGTAAAAATTAGTTTTACTTTTGTTGTTAAGCAATTTGGTCTTCTGATTCTGTCCCGGTTATGTTTTTTTTGGCCACTAGATTATGATGAAAAGGCTGAAGATGCAGTTGATTATGAAGATATTGAAGAGCAGTATGAGGGACCAGAGATCCAAGCTGCCACCGAAGAGGACTATTTGTTGCCAAAAAAGGACTACTTTCCTTCACAATTTTCTGTGGCTAATTTGGAGAACAAAACTTCTGTGTTTGATGATGAAAATTATGATGACGATGACGATGACGATGACGGTGACGGTGATGGTGATGGTGATAATGAAGATACTGAAAAACAACATGAGGTGGTGGATAATAATGTTGGATTTCAAACTATTTCTTCATCAGGTTCAATATAGCATCCTTAGTCTATGTTATTGATGCACATAAGTTGATGGTATTGTTTAATCATATTCGCTATCATTCCCTTGCATCAAATTTGATATCCATAAACATTTTTTTGCTTCTATAGCGTATTAAAATTTTATGTAGGTTAAACTTGTTGTGTACCAAAAAAAGGCAAAACCCATATAAGAGTGTAATAAAGGATCGACCTCGACATGCTGAATTCATGTATTGACCTCGAGTAGGGGTGTTAAACAAGCCGAGCATTGGCAAGCCTTGATGTGGTCAGGCTCAGCTCGTATTTTTTAAGGTCTGCTCAAGCGCGGCTCGGGCTCGGATACAGAGCTTAAAATTTTGTTTAGGCTTGACTAGTTAGAAAAACAAGCTGTTCGGGCTCGAATCTGAGCTTAGGCTCAAACTCAAGCTCAAAAAATGGAACCTGTTACTCTCTCAAACACCATAGGTTCAACAAGAGAATATATATAGAGAAATTGTAATTGATCATTCATTGTTGGGTTAACATAAGAAAAGGTATAAATTACTGTCTAATATAAATAAACATCAACTTTTGCATCAAAAAAACCAAAGCTAAATGGAGTAGGGTTAAAAAAAAATGATAAACACAAAAAGGAGTTGTCTTTCACTTTAAACATTTCCACCAATCACCATCAATGAGTACAACCATCGCAATACTGCCACCCCTACAGAAAATTGTTCATCTATTAGAACACTAGCACCAATAATCCATAATAGTAAATAAAGAGTCACTGTCCCTCGATCTGTTTATCTACATGAGTTCTACCATAATAGTATTTTATGATGTAGTGTAGCGTTAAAGAGAAGACAAGAACAACTTACGAGATGGTTTAGATCTATTGATTTTGGTGTTACTTGAAGGAATCGACCTCGACTCTGAGGCTTGAGATTAGGGTTTGAGAATTGAGAGAGAGAGAGAGAGAGGGGACTTGAGGATTCTCTTGGAACAGTTTGTCTTGTTTGTTTGGTTAGGCAAAATCTTTTTGGAACTAATTTTTATTAGTCACATGATTAGAAGTTAGTCATGCAATCAGTCGGTGAGTGAGTTAATTGGGATTTGGGATTTGTATGTTGAGTTGTTGACTGGAAGAGGTATAAAAATTAAATAAGTTTAACAATAAAATAGTCCCCAGCTTATATGATCAACCAAATAGCTCGAGCACCGGTGTTCTCGTATAGAAACGAGCTTAAAATTCTATTCATGCTCGACTTGTATTACAAATTGAACAAACTTGAGTGAGCCAAAAACGATCCGAGCCAGAGCTAGAGCCAGACCAAAGTTAGACCTATCTCGTTGTATTTAAATAGCCCTAACCTTAAGGGAGGTGCACTCAAACGTTGAATTAATGCCCAATTAAAACATAATTCATTCAATTATC
>CAUOFW020006510.1:0-23808 GCA_963454935.2 Ilex paraguariensis
TTTCCCGAGCTCACCATCAACCACCATATGTGGTGTTTGATTAAACCATACACCACACATATCCACACTCATGCCTAAGCCCATGAATGAGATGTTATAGTATGCCCAAGATGCAATGGATGCCAAACGAGCAATTTAACCATATATCCACATATCCCATGTCAATTCATATCATAAGCATATAAATCCCATGAATCATTTCAATGTCATTATATCAGTGAGCACATATTAATAATTTTTTCCAACACATTATCTAAGCATGTTATGCATCATCATGTCATAACAACTTAACCCACACATAGGCATTTTGGCAAACACCTTCAAGGCAACAATTCATGTTATCGTACAAGAATTTCCACCTCATTCACAAAGCATAATATAAACATATAGTATGCTCAAAATATCAAATTCCAAGGAAATCACACAAGTACATTCCTTATACCAAACTTCGCTAGGAATTGGTCTAGGCCAAACTCCATGCCCATTTCCTCATTTTCATAACCATAGTTAATGACCTAGGTTATTCCATACCCTTACCCCATTCCAAATACACCCTAGGTAAGAAAGTGAACCAAAGTAGGAGAAACCCTACCTCTTGAAGCGTAAGAAACGACCGTAGTAAGTCCCTAGAACCCACTTCTAGCCCAAATTCTAAACTTCAAAAATTCTCGTACCTTGATCTTTGGTAAAAACCCATCATTTTTGGTGTGGTCGTGTAGCCCTCGACGAGAGGAGCAACTTTAATTTTTGGCCCATGTGGATTTGAGCTTCGTAGCTTCCTAGATCGTAGAGAAAAGATGGAGAACTTCTCTTGTTTCTCTCTCCTTTTTTTTCATGTTAAATCGGCTGAAGAATAGGGGAAAAATCTGATGTTTCCCCTTATTTATACCCTCCATTTACTTGGCTCACATTGTGCCACACAACCTCTTTTTCCCGGGTCCGTTTTCATCTCGTAACGATTTAATTTCGCCCCGATTCAAGTTTAAATTAATTTTATTTTATTTTGCCTTAAATTATTTTATAAATTTTGAAATTTTATTAGAAATCTCGTTTTTGGGTCACCCGAGACTCGACTGTCTCGTAAAACGCAAAAAATCTAACTATCTCAGAATTTGATGAAATTTGACATGGTAACTAGATTTTGCGAGACGAATCCAACGGTGAGGTTTGTTTCATCATTCGAGATCTAAAAAAATTCAGGTTTTGAACCCGTACTATAGTGGCAAAATTACCATTTTGCCCTTATTTACAAAAGTTTAAATTTACCAGATTTTACATTTTTTTCCTAACTTCCAATATAAGAAAGGTTATACGTGTACTGATATATTTTTTACATCTCAATGAATAAAATCTATAACACTAAAAGGGTAGTTTAAAGTGTTAAAACAGACTAAAGTATAAAAAAGTTTAGATTTTTATTAAATAATCTCTTCCTAATCATTAGCCTCATCATATGCACATAATTCAAAATAATTAGTAGATCAATACTCAAATTTTTTGCAATTAAACCATAGTATATATTGACCAAAATGGGTTTTCATTATAGACTCTAATTGAGAACCAAAGAAGATTAAGTCAAGCCTTGACTCAATGATTAGAACAAAGTATTGCACATCATTTGCACATTTACACCCTTGTCTACTTGCTTTTGTGGTGAAAATGAGATGAATTGCAATGTTTCAAGTTATTAATGAAGTTTCTGTGTGTTTGCAGGTAAAAGAGCTTAAATGGTGCATGTTAAGCCCCCATCATAGTGCTCAAAGTCAATGGAGATGACGGAGGGGCTTGACGATGATTTGGAAGTTGAAAGAACCAATATTTGAGCAAAATAAGTAAAAACCTACAGGTAGATTTATCTAGAAAACTACTGGTAGGTTTTGGCTATTGGAGTTGGTTCTACCAGAAAACTACCTGAAGGTTTTGGCTACTAGAAGCCTACCAGAAGGTTTTGACTACTGGACTAAAACCTATCGGTAGTTTTTGCCATCGACCTACCAGTAGGTTTTACTAAAAAACGCCAAATTCTACAACTCAAGCTCTGCCACATTGGGGTTCCACCTATGAGTCTCCCACTTGTCCCCTAACACCCCGTACACACAGACATGCTTCCCCAATCCTAGGCTTGGGCTTTGAAGTCTCAAGCATTAATAAAGAGGAGTGAGAAGAGGAAAGTGTGGGAATAGTTGAGCCTGCCCAATGCCATCACTTTAGCCTCCTATGGATGGGAGGTCTGTCACACACCTTTGGCGACATCCATGGACGAATTTGAAAGCTTCATTCAGCATTATTCAGGTTGTAGAGCATTGTAGAGAGAGAAGCTTAAGGAAAAAAAGATAGTTTTACAGAGAGAAAGCTTAGATTTTTGTATTTCTTCCATCCATTTCACTTGTAATCTTCTGTAAGACTATTGTAAGCTCCATTTATTGCCTTTAATGTCATTTATTACAAGTGCATTGCAAGTTTAGTTATACATTTTGGATTCTACCATTGTTGTATTGAGTTTTCCTCATTTCAAGCTTTTAAAATGGGTATTAAATGAATTTCTTCATAATTTAAGTTTTCTTGCATCAATCCAAGTTCAAATCCTCATTTCTTCACAATGTCTCTTTATTTCATTTTTGTTCTTGCATTAAGTATGAGTAACAAAGCTTTAAGTTGGCTAATCCAAGGGAGAATTCCTCCTGTGTATGCTAAATCAACTCCTTTTCATTCATCCTCGTAGTGTCTGATGGTTCAGTTTGACTAAGTTGAGTGTGGACTTGGTTGTGTGTTCTTGAAACACTATTGATTTGTCACGAGGTATGCTTGAATCCTCACCTCTATTTTAGTCCCTCATTTCCTACAAATCAATCAAATGTCTAGGCACCATTGGATGAATGTCTTGAATTGATTTGGCATTCCCATTGGAATGACCTCTTCAGATTAGTAGCTCATGTTTCCATTAAATTTCTATAACAAATTTTCACTCACCAAAACTCAAACTCAAAAGATTTTACATTTTTCATGTTTCACAAAATCACCTTCAAAATAATTCTCTTCCTTCCCTGACGAGACAAGCTTGGAATACCAATTCCAAGTAAAACATGACACTCGAAAGTCTCTCTACGCGTGGGGCACACTTTTGTATACACACACACACACAGTTTCATCCCACACACACGTTTATCACATTTCTTGCATCATTTTGAGGGAGAGTGACACTCACCTATTCGTATAAGCCATACACCTATTATGGGATGATGTTTGGAGATTAGGGCATATGACGAATAACTTCAAGCATTTTTGGCGCCTTTGATGGGGAAGACAAAGTGTTGAATTTTGAAGGTGATTTTGGACAACGGAGGTAAGTCCCATGATTTTCATCACAGGCTGACGTACATTGCTCCTTATATATACATTTGTTTACTTGTTTTTTCATTTCTAGTTATTGTTTTGTATGTGGGGACGGGATGACCAAAATTGATTGGTTAGACAACCCTTAGGCCCCAACATGAATGTTGACCAAGGCCCACCAGAGGATGCCAGTGACAACTTTGAGGATTTAAGTGCCAATGTGAATGTCCCAAGGGGACGTGGAGGGCAAGAGCCTAGAATTTCAAACCCTAGAATGCACTTCCCTCCTAGGAATGAAGGGAATAATCTCCAAATTGATCCTCCAACGAGGCTAATGAGGGATTACCTTCAACCCACTCGTAGCACCACTCCCTCATGCATTCTCTTACTGGTCCAAGCTTATGCCTTCATAGTCAAGCCAGGAATGTTGCAACTGCTTTCTATATTCCACAGAATTGAAAGAGAGAATCCTTACTTTCATATTAAGGAGTTTGAGGATATAGTTGTGATCTTCCTCACTAATCGTGCAATGGAAGACGTAGCTCGCTTGAAATTGTTTCCCTTTTCCCTTAAGGACAAAGCAAAAATGTGGTTGAATTCCGGAAGGCCTCGATCCATAACCTCTTGGGCACAAATGCTTTCTAAGTTTTTGAACAAATTCTTTCCGGTGCCTAAAACTACCGCTCTTAAAAAGCAAATCCAAAACTTTTTAGAAAAGCCAATGAGGAATTTTATAACTATTGGGATTGCTACAAGGAATTACTACAATCCATTTCACATCATGGTTTTGAATCATGGCAATTGCTGAGTTTATTCTACTAAGGGATTACACTGGGCCATCGACAATTCATTGACATGATGTGCAATGGGGAGTTCTTAAACAAAGACCCAGATGAGACCCTAAACTACTTTAGTACATTGGCACAAAATGCACAATCTTGGGATATTACGGATCCCACCAATGTACAAAGGTCTTCTCCGGGTAGTAATCAATCACATGGGGGAGGGATGTATGATTTGAGGGACCAAGAAGACTTGTTTTCCAAAATTGCCAAGTTATCTAGGAAAGTGGAGAGTCTAAAGGTCAATAGGAGACACGACGTGTCCAACATTGCAAAGATCGAGGAGTTTTGCTCAATTTGTAAGAGTGTGGAGCATTCCATATTGGAGTGCCCTAACATTCTGGTGCATAAGGAAGTGTACCATAAGCAAGTCAATGCCTTTAACAAAACAAGGCAATCGTTCTCTTTGACACACAAACACTTACAATCTGTGTGACGCCCCTAACACCGGGGGTTCCGTTGACCATCCATCAACCCGCGAAAATACCCGTGATTGTCGCATAGTTCGACATCACGTTTATCACATCCCAGTAACCGGGATTATAACACATAGAAGAATCAGTATTTCCTCTAATTCATTTAATCCTATTAAGGTTCAATGAGCCTCAATATACCTCATCTAATGTCCATTTGTATTATTGGAACTAAAGAAAATAAAGTTCAACAGGTTAGCAAAATAATTTTAGATTTTTCAGACTTTTGGAATAGCTACCGATAGGTGTTTGTTATAACTACCGATAGAAGTTCTACTTGTAAGCTACCAGTAGCTTTTTCCTATTAAACAGGTACTACCTGTTAGCTACCGATAGCTGTTGCCTACTGTACAGGTACTACCTGTTAGCTACCGGTAGTTGTTGCCTGCTGTATAGGTACTACCTATTAGTTGCTGCCTGCTACCGGTAGGTTTGTCTAGAATTTCATTTTTTCATCAGTTTTTCATTTCCAATCCAATCAAAACCTTTCCAAATCCATCCCAAACACGCATAATAAAATTTTCTACATTATACATGATCCATACAAGTTCAATTACATGCATTTACATAATTTACATGTCAAATGGCAATTAGCCAAAGTTTTACAAAAATTGATTCTAAAAGCCACAAACCGGCTTTTTTTCACCCTCGAGGCCCCAAATGCGAGTCCTCTCCCAGTACGAATCCCGCACCTGAAATGTTTCCTATATAGGGTGAGTCAACGCCCAGTAGAATATTTCCTACAGAGGCTATTCCCCAACCTAAATACATATGCAATGTTCATATACAACATTTTTCAACAAAAATCATTCCAACCAATATTTGTGCAAATCTATGTTGAAATCAACAAATCATGCCATGATATGAGATGAGACCCACTCATGCAATTTAACCCCGAGCCTTCACCGACTCCCACTACACAATTAAATGCGCATGTGTAATGAATTCGTCAATTGACGAAAAATGCATCCAATGATTGTTTAAAATAAAAGTGATGCATTTGTAAAAACAAATCATTGTGGATGTTACCCATTAAATGGATATTTTAAAAAAAAAAAATCTTGTGTCTTTGTTGGGTAACGGATTTTGGAATCTCACTGGCTGCTCCGTACGCCTTTCTACACTTTTTTGGACATGCGCCGACGGAGTGTATGAACCTGTAGTCGGGCCTTGCACCCGAGGACATGTCTAGCCCTTTCTGCTATACCCGACACAAGTTTTTTTTTTCATGCATCTGTAGAACTCTATTGAACCTTGATCCAAGGGTACCGAGCCCACTTGTCATCCATCGAGGATGGTGTTTGACCCAAACCATGCACTCACACCCATGAAATGCGATGTGTTCTCCTTGCATATGCAATGTAATGGACCATTTCACTATCAACATCATGGTCAATGTAATGAATGCCAATGAGCCAACTTAATCCACACATCTCAACATGTGTCAAGGAAATTTATATCACATGCATATAATCACCAATATCAATAATTCACAAGCTTGTTGCACATAATTCATACTATAACAACTTAAGTTCCACTTAGGCATTCTATGCAAAATACCATCAAGTCACAAAATTCTGACATCATTCACAGGGCATAACATAAAACATATAGCACGCCCACATAACACCCATTTTCCATAGAATTACACAATAATTGCAACCCACCAATTCCAATCTAGGAATTTTACTTAATTTGGGTTAAATTCACACACCGAATTCACCAATCACCCAATTCCATTAATTTCATTACCATAGGCAAGTTATATATATATAGTTATCCATCTACCCATCACATATAACACCCTAGGTTGTAAAATAAACCCGAGTAGGAAGGAGCCCTACATCTTGAAGTGTAAAACGACTTTGGGAAGCTCCAATAACCCAAAACAATCTTGAATCCGTACTTCCCCAAAATCTCATTTTTCAACCTTCGGTGAAACTAGTTGTTTGTGGTGTGGTTGCATATCCCTCGGCGAGATGAGCAACTTTAATCCTTGGCCCATGTGGATTTGAGCTCCGTAGCCTCCTAGATCGTAGAGAGAAGGTGAAGAACTTCTCTTGTTTCCCTCTCCCCTTTTCTCAGATTAAACCGGCTAAAGAATGGGGGAAAAATCTGATTTTCCCCCCTATTTATACCCTCCATTTACTTGGCTCACATTGTGCCACATAGCCTATTTTTTTCCCGAGTCTGTTTTCATCCCGAAACGATTTAATTTCGCCCTGATTCAAGTTCAAATTAATTTTATTTTAATTTGCCTTAATTCATCTCCTAAATTTTGAAATTTTATTATTAGAAATCCCATTTTTGGGTCACTCGAGACTCGATTGCCTCGTAAAACGCAAAAAACTGACTATCTTAGAATTCGATGAGATTTGACGTGGTAACTAGATTTCGCGAGACGAATCCAACAGTGAGGTCCATTTCATCATCTGTGATCTAGAAAAATTTGGATTTTCAGCCCTTACTATATTGGCAAAATTATCATTTTGCCCTTGTTTAGAAAAGTTTAAATTTACCGGGTTTTACATTCTTTCCCCCTTAAAAGAATTTTGTCCCCAAAATTCACACACACACACATATACACTTAACCGCATGTGTATGCAACAATGACTTTATACATAAAATCATAAAACTTGTACCTCCATCCTCGAACAGGAATGGATAGTTGGTACGTATAGTGTCCTCACGCTCCCATGTCGCCTCCTCTATGCCTTGGTGCTGCCACAACACCTTCACTAGTCCCATGGTCTTGCCTCGTAAAACCTGCTCCCAGCTATCCCAGATACACACCGGTCCCTCCTCGAAGGTCCTATCCACGTTAACAATCATCTCACCCCAATCCACTACATGTGTCGGATCTGGAGTATACTTCTGGAGCATAGAGACATGGAACACCGCATGAACACCCGATAGATTTGGCGGTAATGCCAACCAGTAAGCCATTGTACCCACCCTCTCGAGTACCTCAAAGGGCCCGATAAACCTCGACGACAGCTTCCCGCATTTGTCAAACCTGTCCACTCCTTTCTTAGACATCACCTTCAAGAAGACATGATCTCCTACCTCAAACTCTAGAGGTTGCCACCGTCTATCGACATAGATCTTTTGCCAGCTCTGGGCCATGAGAAGATGTTTTCGTATCAAATCCACCTTCTCTGAGTTGTCTCTAATCAAATTCGAACCCATAGAGGGTCTCTCTCCCATCTCCGTCCAACAAACTAGAGAACGACAAGACCTCCCATAAAATGCCTTATAGTGTGTCATCTGTATGCTCGCCTGATAACTATTATTATAGGCTAATTTCACTAAGGATAGGTGATCTTACCAGCTACCCTAGATATCTAGGACGCATGCCCGCAGCAAGTCCTCTAACGTCTGGATAGTCCTTTCTGACTGATCGTCTGTCTCGGGATGAAAAGTAGTGCTCATCATCAATTGTATCCCCATGGCTCGCTGAAAACTCTCAAAAATGAGCCGTGAATCTGGGATCCCGATCCAATACTATGGACACGGGCACCCCATGCACCCAGACAATCTCCCGTATATACAACCTGCAGAATTCCTTCAATGTGAAGGTCATCCGCACAACCAAAAAGTGCGTCAACTTTGTAAGTCGGTCCACTATCACCCATACTATGTCATGTCCCCGCGATGTCCATGGCAAGTGAGTCACAAAATCAATGGTGATATGTTTCCACTTCCACTCAGCTACCTCCAAGGCTAGAGCAATCTCGCTAGTCTCTGGCGCTCAGTGTTAACCTGCTGACACGTAAGGCATCTACTAACAAAGTCACCAACCTGCCTCTTCATCCTACTCCAATAATACTAGTGACGAAGATCATGATACATCTTCGTACCTCATGGATGCACTGCAAATTGGGAGCATTGGAAATTCCTAAGGATTTCCTCTCTCAAATCTGCTAACTGGGAACTACAATCCTTCCCCTGTATCGAAGGCCATCATCTCAGTGAATGGCCAAGCCCTCGTCACTTGTACCCGACCATACCCGGTTGCTGATGGACAATATTTTTGTGTCTTGTCCCTGAGACTCAATCACTCTGCTCAGTAGGAAAGACGTAGCCACCAAAATTCCCTAAAGCGCTCTGAACTTGACCCATGTAGCGTAGCCCGAATTGTCCCACAGTCTCGAGCATCTGCCATTTCAGGGAAGCCATACTAGCCAAGACTCCCCGTCACTTTTGGCTGAGTACATCAGCTACCACTTTTGCCTTACCAGTATGTTAATGCAAAGTGAAGTTGTAGTTTTCCAAGTACCCCATCCACCTGCGTTGCCACATGTTGAGGTCCTACTATGTAAAAATGTACTTTAGACTCTTGTGGTCCAAAAATACCTCAAACTGTTCCCTATATAAGTAGTTGTGCCAAGTCTTCAAGGCAAAGAAAATGGCCGTCACCTCTATGTCATGTGTGGGGTAATTTCGCTCATGGTTATTTAACTGTCGGGAACCATAAGTCACCACCCTCCTGGACTGCATTAAACGCAACCGAGTCCATCCTTGGAGGCATTATAGTACACAATGTATCTTTGTCCCCTCTTTGGGATGATCAAAATTGGAGCTGAAGTAAGTCTCCTTTTTAACTCTTGGAATGCCTTCTCGCAGGAGTCATTCCACTCAAACTTGACCTCTTTCCAAGTCAACCTAGTCATAGGTGCAGCGAGTTGGGAGAAGTCCTCGACGAACTTCCTACAATGCCCTGCCAATCCCAAGAAATTACGTATCTTGAAGACTGAATTCGGCCTCTCCCGATTCATAACAACCCCAACCTTCTTTGGGTCCACTGATATACCCGAAGCTAAGACCACATGTCCCAAACAACTTTTCCTCCATAAGCCAAAATTTGAATTTATTGAACTTGGCATACAACTAGTGGTCTCTTAATGTATGGAGAATGACCCTTAAGTGACCCTCATGCTCCTCTTCAGTCTTGGAGTAGATCCGCGCTCCCCTCAACTGATCAAACAGATCATCAATCCTCGACAAAGGGTACCTATTCTTGATAGTGACCCGGTTTAACTGCCGATAATCTACACAATTGAAAGATCTTGTCCTTCTTCTTGCGAAAAAACACTAGAGCGCCCCCAAAGTGAAGTGCTCAGTCTATTAAGGCCCTTGTCTAACAATTCTTGCAATTAGACCTTCAGTTATTGCAACTCAGCTGGTGCCATTCTATGCGGAGTTATAGAATATATGAGATGTTTCAGATTGCAACTCAATGGAGAAGTCCACATCCCTATATGGAGGTAATCCTAGTAGTTCATCCAAAAAAATGTCCCCATACTCACATATGACTCGAGGTAGACCCAACTCCTGTCTAGCGTCGTCCTCTAGGGTAAGGCTTGCAAGTCAACCCATCAATTGCCCTTGCCATCTAGAGTCATACACGGCTTTAGGTAAAGCATCACGCTTTTTCCCCTGTAACTTGAAACAAACACCATCTAGTGTATAAGCAGTGACCCTCTCCCAATCACAATCAATGATGGCTCGATGTGCCGCTAACTAAATCCATTCCTAGAATTTCATTGAACCCCAATATTTTCCTGACCCGAAGGTCCACGGTGAGTAGAATCCCCCAAGATCTCTAACTCACATCCCCGATATATCTGATCAATGCAACCCTAATCTTAACTCCTAAGGTTAACTTTTCCCCTCAAAACTCCTTTAGGGTTGTGATTTCTAAATCTATTTTATCAAGAAAATGTGACAATAACAGTATATGGCATGCTAGAATCAAATCACACATGTGCTCATAATCCGAGAAGTAAGAAATGTGTCATGGGCCACCGACTGATCTGCCAGCTCAATCTGAGGTGCGATTGCGTAGACACGCCCCTAGGTCCCTAAAGTTTCGGCTTATGGGCCCTGTCCTGGACATTAACCCATGCCCACGCCTTGGGATTCCGGCCTATAAGGACAATCCCGCCTTCTGTGAACCACTTGGTGACAATGGTAACATGGCTTCTGCCCAGCTTGGCTGGGAACTTTAAAGTGTCCACTACTTTGGAAGGTTTGCCCTTGGCCTTGCCCCACATCCCGCCTGATTTCAGCGTATCCACACGTAAAGCACTAGGGGCTTGGACAACACCCTGTAGTTGGAATAGATCTCCCTAGTTCAAAATGGGGCAGGGAGGAACAATGTGTGCTTGTGAGAGTCCTATTGACGACAGAGATTGAGACGTCTCAAAACTTCGTGAGGTTTGCCTCAGGGGACAATTCTTCCTCACATGGTCCTATTGTCGACAATAGAAACATGTTTTTTGACCTCCTTGAAATGTCCCCTTAAATTTCTTCCCTCTTTGGGACAAACGACCTTGAGCTTGCTCGTGCCCTTGCGATCCCTGTGAGTTGGATGTCCTCTGTTTTTTCCATGAATGCTGGTGGGCCATGGAACTTAAACTCCTTTGGATGGCTTGAGCCCCTTGGCTCATATTGGCATTTGTCTGTGCTAAGTTAGTAGCCATCGTACCCATAGCCTCTATAACAGCGTGTTGGTCAAAGGTTGGTGGTGGTTGGTTATTGCCCTGCCCACCGCCTCAGCGTCCCCTTCCACGATTTGCCATCTACACACATATAAGATAGCAATAGAACCTCACATAGCATCCCAAGATAGGGATCAAGTATAAACTTTGAGATCTTACTCCTTATCTCCCTAGTAGAGTGTATACCCCATACTAGTAGACCTTTACACCATGAGCTACACCGTTCATGTTTTCTAACCCCAGTGTCCCTTTTCATATACATTTTACCATGTATATCATTCACATAATCACATAGCACGTAATCATGTAACACAATGTAAGCACATAAGATGAAATGTACAATGCATGCAACGATCTAAACCCAATGACAATCAAGCCCTAGGTATTTTCGTATACCTATGCTCTGATACCAAGCTGTGACACCCCTAAAATCGGGGGTCCCATTGACCATCCATCAACCCGTAAAAATACCCGTGATTGTCACATGGTTCGACATCACGTTTATCACATCACTGTAACTGGGATTATAACCTATACAAAAATCAGTATTTCCTCTGATTCATTTAATCCTATTAAAGTTCAATGAGCCTCAATATACCTTATCTAATGTCCATTTGTATTATTGGAACAAAAGAAAATAAAGTTCAAAAGGTTAGCAAAACAATTATAGATTTTTCAGATTTTTGGAAAAGCTACCGATAGGTGTTTGTTATAACTATCGGTAGAAGTTCTACCTGTAAGTTACCGGTAGCTTTTTCCTGCTGAGTAGGTACTACCTGTTAGGTACAGGTAGGTGTTGCCTATTGGACAGGTACTACCTATTAGCTACCGGTAGTTTTAGCCTACTGTACAGGTACTACCTGTTAGCCACCGATAGTTGTTGCCTACTATACAGATACTAACTGTTAGCTACTGATAGGTTTTTGTCCAGAATTTTTTTTTTCATCAGTTTTTCATTTCCAATCCAATTAAAACCTTTCCAAATCCATCCCAAACATGTATAATAACATTTTCGACATTATACATGATCCATACAAGTTCTATTACATGCATTTACATAATTTACATGTCAAAACGACAATTAACCAAAGTTTTACAAAAATTGATTCCAAAAGTCGCAAACCGGCTTTTCTTCACCCTCGAAGCCCCAAATGCGAGTCCTCTCCCGGTACGAACCCCACACCTGAAATGTTTCCCGTTTAGGGTGAGCCAACGCCCAGTTTAATATTTCCTACAGAGGCTACTCCCCAAACTAAATGCATTTGCAATGTTCATATACAACATTTTCCAAAAAACAATCATTCCAACCAATATTTATGCAAATCAATGTTGGAATCAACAAATCATGTCATGATATGAGATAAGACCCACTCATGCAATTTAACCCCAAGCCTTCACCGACCCCCACTACACAATGCAATGTGCATGTCTAATGAATCCGTCAATTTACGAAAAATACATCCAATGATTGTTTAAAATAAAAGTGATGCATTTGTCAAACCAAATCATTATGGATGTTATCCATTAAATGGATATTTTTATAAAACAAAATCTTGTGTCTTTGTTGGGTAATGGATTTTGGAATCTCACTGTCGGCTCTGTACGCCTTTCTACTCTTTTTTGACTTGCACCGATGAAGTGTATGAACCAGTAGCAGGGCCTTGCACCTGAGGACGTGTCTAGCCTTCTTGCTATACCCGACATGAGTTTGTCTTTTCATGCATTCGTGGAACTCTGTTGAACCTTGATCTAATGGTACCGAGCCCACTTGTTATCCACCGAGGATGGTCTTTGACCCAAACCATGCACTTACACCCATGAAATGCGATGTGTTCTCCTTGCATATGGAATGTAATGGACTATTGCACTATCAACATCATGGTCAATGTAATGAATGCCAATGAGCCAACTTAACCCACACATCTCATCATGTGTCAAGGCAATTTATATCACATGCATATAATCACCAATACCAACAATTCACAAGCTTGTTACACATAATTCATGCTATAACAACTTAAGTTCCACTTAGGCATTCTATGCAAAATACCATCAAGTCACAAAATTCTCACATCATGCACAGGGCATAACATAAAACATATAGCATGCCCACATAACACCCATTTTCCATAGAATTACAAAATAATTGCAACCCAACAATTCCGATCTTGGAATTTTACTTAATTTGGGTCAAATTCACACACCCAATTCACCAATCACCCAATTCCATCAATTTCATCACCATAGACAAGTGATATATATATATATATATATATATATATATATATATATATAGCTATTCATCTTCCCATTACATATAACTCCCTAGGTTGTAAAAATAAACCCAAGTAGTAAGGAACCCTACATCTTGAAGCGTAAAACGACGTGGGGTAGCTCTAATAACCCAAAACAGTCTCGAATCCTTACTTCCCCAAAATCTCATTTTTCAACCTTCAGTGAAACCGGTCATTTTTGGTGTGGTCACGTAGCCCTCAATAAGAGGAGCAACTTTAATCCGTGGCCCGTGTGGATTTGAGCTCCGTAGCCTCCTAGATCGTATAGAGAAGGTGGACAACTTCTCTTGTTTCCCTCTCCTCTTTTCTCACGTTAAACTGGCTGAAGAATGGGGGAAAAATCTAATTTTCTCCCTACTTATACCCTCCATTTACTTGGCTCACATTGTGCCACAAAATCTCTTTTTCCCCAGGTCCATTTTTGTCCCGGAATAATTTAATTTCACCCCGGTTCAAGTTCAAGTTAATTTTATTTTAATTTACCTTAATTTATCTTCTAAATTTCAAAATTTGTTTAGAAATCCCGTTTTTGGGTCACCCGAGACTCGTCTGCCTCGAAAAATATGAAAAGTTTGACTATCTCGAAATTCGATGAGATTTGACGTGGTAACCAAATTTTGCCAGAAAAATCCAACAATGAGGTCCGTTTTGTCATCTGAGATCTAAAAAAATTCAAGTTTTCAACCCTTACTATAGTGGAAAAATTACCGTTTTCCCCTGTTTACGAAAGTTTAAATTTATTGAATTTTACAATTTGGGTTGGAGTAATCACCCGAACTTTGGCTAGAGAAATGAGAATTCCACGCTTCAAAAGTCTAGTGCATATTTGCCTTCCATGCCTCCTAAGCAAAGTCAGTACCAAGGTCAAGGTCAAGCGTCAAGCTCTAAATACCCCCAGTCCAATCCGTATGGGTATTCACCAAAACCTCCTCCACATTGTTTTGGTCAACAAGGACCATCCAACCCACAATCCTACCAACCTCCCCATAAAAGAAATTTGGAGGATGTGGTACACCGATTCATCCAAAGCCAAACTGCCATCAACAATCAAAATGCCACATCTTTTAATGACATTAAGACACAACTCACAAAGGCAACCAATTCCATAGGGACATCACACCAAGAGAAGGGGAAATTCCTCGCTCCACCCCAAGAAAACCCTAGAGGCCAACATGTCATTGAGTCGTCCCAACCCACTAAAGAGAGTTATGAACAACTCAAGGTGGTGACCACCCTTCAGAGTGGCAAACAAATAGACAAAACCATTGTGCCAAAAGTATCACCCAAAACCACATTGCCAAAAGAGAAAGAGACTAAGGGTGACTCCAAGGGGGGTGAGGTGAGTGAAAAAGAGGAAATTGTTGATGAAAATGTGCATGCATCTCCCATTCCGACCCCTTTTTCAAATCGTTTGAAGCCACCCATGAAAATGGCTAATGACTTGATCCGAAATGTGTACACTCAAGTGCAGGTGGTCAAGTTATAGTAATAATCCGGTTAAGTCCGGAGTCAAATCCACAGGAAACTATAATTGCTGTTTTAAAGTAAGCAATAATAGAGACCATGTAACTGGAAATTTCAAGAGTTTCGAGTGATGGGGTTTCTTGAATAGAATAGAAGATTCTTTTCAAGAGTTTTCTAGACAAAATATAGGATTCTCAAAATGTAACAGCCACCCTTTAGTTTAAGGATCAGGACATGTAATTGGCTATCCAGTTTATTATGTTTGTGCTTTATAACTCAATTAACTCCCGTGTCAATAGCAAGTTAATTGAAAGATAAAGATGGACTATGAGAATTAAACAAATGATTCCGATGTCTTTCTAGAAATTTACAAGAATTGTCTGTGTCAAGACTTAACCCGTCTACAAACAAGCAAGTGTTTCTACAAGGCATCCAACCATGGCATTAATGGTCCATCCTTTGAATAAAGTGCAATAAGAGTAGAGATTGAAAGGTTGTCATGAAGAGCTAACCGGGGTGCTTGACTTGAACCAACGGGTCTTTCTATGCAGGAGTCATCCGTATCACAGAGGGAGCCCTTGGTTATACAAAGTACCTCAACTTTGCTGGATGTATTCAATCATCTAATGAGCAAGTGGAATATAAAGCATTAAAGCATAAAGGAATTGCACAAACATAACTTCTGGATAAGCTTTACATATTCATCACCTCTTACAAAAGAGTGAATGAGGAACTACTCACTCTTCATGGCCTTGGCAGAGCTAGAAAAGTGAGTGATACTCATCCCTCCAAGTAGAAGAGCTACTAAGTGAAGCAAACAAAACAAAAAGCTTATCTTCAATAAAGAATAAATGAATCACTTTCCACCCTTCATGGCTTTGGTAAAGCTCTAGAAAAGTGGAAGAGTTTCACTCTTCTAAGAAAGAAGGATGCTCAAGCAATGGAAGTGAAATTCATGAACAATAAAAGTAGAAGAAAGCTAGTTACTTTTGGAGGGTTTCCACCACATCCAAAAGATGAGTCATCTCTCTTGATACTTGTAAATAAAAGCAAGTACAACTACAAGGGGAGTGTAAGCCTACATCATGGTTGTCACAACATAAATGTAAAGACTTAACATAAATAAATAAAAGAATTCAACTACAAGGGGTGTCTAGGCCTCCATCGTGGTAGATACTAAAATGAAACAAGTAATGTATACAAACTAGCTTTCTAATTTACAAGAGAAGAAAAATTGCTAAGTGGAAAAAATCTCTATAGTACAAGAAAAAAGGATGCCCTTTAAGCTCCCAACATGGGAGTATTTATAAGCAAGGAAGGGGAGGGGGTGGGAGATAAGAGAGGATGAGTGAATAGTATTTGCCACCCAAGGGAACCAACTACTCAACAGGCAGTCTGTGGAGGACGTTTGAACGTGAATCGACATTCAAACGTTGTCTTCTGTTTTGCTTTAAGGACGTTCGAACGCCAGAGGGGGCCTGACCTTTTCCACTCAAGTGGTCTTCTGGCAAAGTTCATTTCAATTGATTCCAAGGGATGTTCGAAAGTTTAATGGCATTCAAACGTGGTATTCAAGTGTTTTAGAGTCCTCCTTTGTTTATTGTAACACACCATGTCTCATCAGTCTGGCCTTTAATCAACTTAAGTGGACATTGAACGTTAGTTGGCATTCGAATGTGACACTCAAGTACCTCAGGGTCCTAGTGATTGATTGTAGCACACTATCTCAACAGGCTAGTTTTGTCATAGTTCAAATGGATGTTCGAACGTGATTCGGCATTCGAATGCTCTTGCTTTGTTCCCAGCCTCTCCCATTTCATTCCCTAATGTGCTGGTGCAACATTCAAGCATGACTTTTGTTGCCCTCGAGCCCTTGTTCACTTTAGAACCTGAAATATCCTTACTTGAACTCCATCCAAGTACAATTAGTCTTAAAATGACATAATAATATGCCACATTTAAGTACTAATCACACCCCTCCAGCCTAAATATTGCTAGTCTCTAGTAATATAACCAAATTAAAATGCAAATCCATTTCTGCTGCCTTTGTCATCGGTCATCCGGCTGCATTTAGGATATGCAACAAGCCGTTGAACCGCTAGATTTACCCTAGTGGATGAGTGTTGTCTCGTGAGGATTTTCAATGAAGCTACTCACAAACTTATGTCGAACAAATGTGTATGTAAGATTGCTAACTAAAAAAATGAATTAGCATCATGGTCATTGGGACACTTAACCCTCAATCTTGACTTATCCCCTACACATTTTTTTTTTTCATTGGTACTTACTCTATGCAAAAATTAGCACCTCTTACATTAGCATTTGGAATTCCCTGAGTAGTAGGATGGTCACTATAGAAACAAGAATTGGTATATAACAATCATTCCCCTTTTTCCACCTTCCATGAATAGCTTTGATTTCACAAACCTTTCGCGGAATGCTCCCAGGAAAACAAATCGCTCTGATTATAGTGACTTATCTCTCAAAAGGGGCATGTGATCAGAAGATGGCCAGTCGAAAAATCTCATGCATAATTAGTATAAGAATGAAGTTTTGAGGAAAAAAAACTTTACTTTGGCATAATCTCATGGAAGAATATTGATGTAAATAAACACGTTCTAGTTAACACACCCCACTTTTAGTAGACAATACACATATGCATCACACTTGATATCACCTAGGGCTTTTTGCAAGTTGTAATGGGGCCAGAGGTCAGTGGCTAATGAAATAACGTCAATGGTGATCAAAGGCTATATTGTTACGCAGTGTTGCACACTTCCTTCTAGTTTCTCGACATTTGCTTGGGAATGAGATTTCATTCTTCCATTTTTCCCATTTTTCACTTTCTTGGCAATTCCCTGTCTCACAGTATCTTTTCTCTTTCAGCTAGTTCCACTAATTTTCCTTTTGTTGAACAGTAGTGACCATTTGCTTTTCTATTTTTCTTGCCTTTCTGTATCATATTGATTTGCAAGAGGGTACAAGAAATTAGATAGCAAGGTATGGTAAATATATGCTTTTATGGCTTGGTCATCACACATGTTTTTTTCGAAAAAGAATTCTTTCATTTAAGGCTCAAGCACGGCTGACTAGGGTTATACTTTTGTAAAAGAATTATCTAAGGCTCAAAGTCGATCCAAAGATGGCCTAAGATCCTTTCTCAAGTATGTGCATATGTATATGTATGCAAAAGTTCCCTGTAGGTTATGAAAATAGATCACTTTAGTTGCATGAATCAAAGCAAGTTTAATGAGATTATTGAAAAAGATCAGAAGTGAAAGAGCTTACTTTAAGTAATTGTTGATATCCTCTCAAAAAGCACCGTAAAGCTCAAGACTTACCATGGTTTTCTTTGTCATCTCCACGGATTATGTCTAGTGTTTTGAGAAATGTTGGTTATATAGCGATTTCATTTTCGA
Organism: Ilex paraguariensis; assembly: GCA_963454935.2. NCBI lineage: Eukaryota > Viridiplantae > Streptophyta > Magnoliopsida > Aquifoliales > Aquifoliaceae > Ilex > Ilex paraguariensis. Next base: position 18,329 of record CAUOFW020006510.1, read on the forward strand.
GTCTGAACACCGTACAGCTCAAGAATAGCACAAACTGATGTACATTTGACAATTAAATCATAGAGATAGTATCAAAGGTTCCAAAAAAATGAGGTTTTACATCTTGGTTGTTAAGTTGAGGTGTCAAACCGATCAGGTGCTTAGTCATTTTCACAAGCAATCTTAACATCCACATATGTGTCGTTATTAACAAAAATTAGAGTGCTAATCCTATACATGCATTTAAAACAAATGAAAGAGATAAACTGAATCATTTATTTCAAAAAGGATGATCTGTTTACAATGGTACCAATGATTCAATCATCCACAAAAACATAAACTTCATTTATCCACAAGAAACAACAAAGATAAACATCCACTAAAACAAATATCCACCATTATCTACAAAATATCCCCAAAAACCTCAAAGAAGAATCAAAAGAAGCAACAAACATCCACAAGGATTACTAAGAAGAAACTTTTATCAAAGAAGAAACAAATAACACCCCCAAACAAGAACAGAAATCAACTTCCTCCATCTCCCCAATCACCACTGGCACCACCAGGCCCACCCCTCAAATAGCTAAGAATCTCCTCCTGCTATCGAAGAATATTGGTTTGGTTGGCCTCGATGCCAAGCATAATACCTCATAGTGATCTGTGGGTGTTGGTGCCTGCCTCCTCCTATGTCTGCATATGCTCTCTTTCTAACTCCCTCTGCTCCTCTGCAATAAGCTCATTTTTTACCTGGTCAACTCCCTGGGTCGGTGGTAGTTCTTGTCTTGCCGCTAGCAAACCCTTATGCCCTTGACTTCTCTTGAAAAAGCCTTTGTTTAATGGATCCATTGGCTTTTGAACTTCCATTTCAGGCCTCATCCTGACCCCATTATCAGTGCAGATCTTAGTCACCAAAGTGCCAAAAGGGAGGGCACTCATCTTCACATCACACCCCTTCTTAATTTCACTGATAATCAAAAAGGGAGGTCGAAGCTACGCCCTTTTCCAAGTACATAGAGCAAACAAGCAATCTGAGGAAAAATCTCATTTTTCCTTCCAATGGGGGCTAGGTTAGACACCGCAATCAAATTTAGCATTTTGTACTTGTCGGTGAGCTCCCCTTGTTTCACAAATCTCATTTCTCCCAATGAAAAGTCAGCCATCCCTGTCAATTCCTTCCCAGCCCTATCCAACGCAGCATTCTTTTTTGTTGGGTAAGTTGGGTTTTGCACCTGAGGCACCTCTTTCTTTACCTCCAAAATATACGCTTCCTCTACATCAATGTGGGTACCCCTCACGTATGTCTGGATGGCACCCTTGCTAATCTCGGCGTTGGAGTAGAACTCCCTCACCAAGTCAACAACGGCATCCCCACCATTCCTCAAAAACCACACCCTTTCCCTCTTCTCCATTTCCTCCAAAATTCCCAATTCCGCAAAGTCAGTGATAACTACAGCCCATTCATAGACAATAGCATGGTTTTGAAAGCAATTTACGTACCTTTCGGCCTTGAGTGCACCAGGAAACCTTGTTCGATCGTACCTCTTCCTCTTTTGCCTCCCCATTCTTTCCTCAATCACTACTTCTACAAGTCAGGTTCCTGGCTTACTGTTGGATTACGCATTGTAGGAAGCTTAACCCTAGGCATTGTCTTGGGTCGGTGGCACCCCTTGTGTTGATGTCGAGGTGCCCTTATGCCCTTGACTTCTCTTGATAGAGCCTTTGTTTAATGGACCCATTGGCTTTTGCACTTCCATTACAAGCCTCACCCTGACCCCAACATCAGTGCAGATCTCAGCCACCAAAGTGCCAAAAGGGAGTGCACTCCTCTTCGCATCACACCCCCTGTTCATTTCAGTCAGAATCAACGAGGGGAGGTCGACGCTATGCCCTTTTCCTAGTGCATAGAGCAAGCGATCCATCTCAGGCAAATCTCATTTTTTCCTTCCTATGGGGGCTAGGTTAGACACCACAGTCAAATTTAGCATTTTGTACTTGTCGGTGAGCACCCCTTGTTTCAAAATCTCCTTCCACCCCATGAAAAGTTAGCCATCCCTCTCAACTCCGTCCCAACCCTACCCAACGCAACATTCTTTTTTGGTGGGTAAGTTGGGTTTTGCACCCGAGGCATCTCTTTCTTTACCTCCAAAATATACGCCTCATCTACATCAATGTGGGTGCTCTTCACGTATGTCGGGATGGCACAATTGATGATCTCGGCGTCGGAGTAGAACTCCCACACCAAGTCAACAACGGCATCCCCCCCATTTCTTAAAAGCCACACCCATTACCTCTTCTCCATTTCCTCCAAAATTCTGAATTTTGCAAATTCAGTAACAACTACATCCCTTTCACAGACTATAGCATGAATTTGAAACAAAATTTCAAACCTTTTCAACTTTATGCGCACTAGGAAACCTTGTTCGATCATACCTCTTCCTCTTTTGCCTCCCATCTCTTTCCTCAATCACTTCATCTACAAAGTTAGGTTCCTGGCTTATTGGTGGATTGTATCTTGAAGGAAGGTGAACCCTAGGCATTGTCTTCGGTCGGTGGCACCTCTTGTTGTGCCCCTGGGGTGCCCTTATGCCCTTGACATCTCTTGAAAGAACCTTTGTTTAATGGACCCATTGGCATTTGAACATCCATTTCAGGCCTTACCCTGACCCCATTATCGGTGCAGATCTCAGTCACCAAAGTGCCAAAAGGGAGTGCACTCCTCTTCACACCACATCTTTTCTTCATTTCACTCAGAATAAAATGAGGGGAGGTCGATGCAATGCCCTTTTCTTAGTGCATAGAGCAAGCGAGCCATCTCAGAAAAAATCTAATTTTTCCTACCTATGGGGTCTAGGTTGGACACCGCAATGAAATTTAGCTCCCCTTGTCTCAAAAATCTTCTTCCACCCAATGAAAAGTTAGCCATCCCGGTCAATTCCTTCCCAACCCTATCCAACACAACATTCTTTTTTGGTGGGTAAGTTGGGTTTTGCACCCGAGGAACCTCTTTCTTTACCTCCAAAATATACGCCTCATCTACATCAATGTGGGCGCTCCGCACGTATGTCTGGATGGCACCGTTGATGATCTCAGCGTTGGAGTAGAACTCCCTCACAAAGTCAACAACGGCATCCACCCCATTGCTTAAAAACCACACCCATTACCTCTTCTGCATTTCCTCCAAAATTCTGAATTCCACAAATTTAGTAACAACTACGTCCCTTTCATAGACTATAGCATGATTTTGAAAGAAATTTTCATACCTTTCGACTTTGAGTGCACTCGGAAACCTTGTTCGATCATACCTCTTCGTTTTTTGCCTCCCTTCTCTTTCTATGTCACTTCTTCTACAAAGTTTAGTTCCTGGCTTATTGGTGGATTGCGCCACGAAGGAAGCTTAACCCTAGGCATTGTCCTGGGTCGGTGGCACCCCTTGTCTTGCCCCTGGGGTGCCCTTGTGCCCTTGACATCTCTTGAAAGAACCTTTGTTTAATGGACCCATTGGCTTTTGAACATCCATTTCTGGCCTCACCCTGACCCCATTATCGATGTACAGCTGAGTCACCAAATTGCCAAAAGGGAGTGCACTCCTCTTCGCCCCACACCTCTTATTTATTTCAGTCAAGACCAGTGAGAGGAGGTCGATGCTATGCCCTTTCTTAGTGCACAGAGCAAGCCAGCCATCTCAGAAAAATCTCATTTTTCCTTCCTATGGGGGCTAGATTAGACACCGCAATCAAATTAGCATTTTGTACTTGTCGGTGAGCTCCCCTTGTTTCAAAAATCTCCTTCCACCCCATGAAAAGTTTGCCATCCCAGTCAACTCCTTTCCAACCCTATCCAACTCGACATTCTTTTTTGGTGGTTCAGTTGGGTTTGCACCGAGGCTCCTCTTTCTTTACCTCCAAAATATGCGCCTCATCTACATCAATGTGAGTGCTCCTCACGTATGACTTGATGGCACCGTTGATGATCTCGGCGATGCAGTAGAACTCCCTCACCAAGTCAACAACGGCATCCCCATCATTTCTCAAAACCACACCCACGCCCTTTTCACCATTTCCTCCAAAATTCTGAATTCTGCAAAGTCAGTAACAACTACATCCCTTTCACAGAATGTAGCATTACTTTGAAAGAAATTTTCATACCTTTCGACTTTGCGTAAACTAGGAAACCATGTTCGATTGTACCTCCTCCTGTTTTGCCTCCCTTCTTTTTCCTATATCACTTCTTCTACAAAGTTAGGTTCCTGGCTGTTGGTGGATTGCGCCTTGTAGGAAACTTAACCTAGGCAGTGTCTTGCGTCGGTGGCAGCCCTTATTTTGCCGCTGGGGTGCCCTTATGCCGTTGACATCTCTTGAAAGAACCTTCCTTTAATTGACCCGTTGGCTTTTGAACATCCATTTCAGGCCTCACCCTGACCCGCTTATCGGTGCAGATCTCAGTCACCTAAGTGCCAAACGGGATTGCACTCCTCTTCGCATCAAACCTCTTCTTCATTTCACTAAGAATCAATGAGGGGAGGTCGATGCAATGCCCTTTTCTTAGTGCATAGAGCAAGCAAGCCATCTGAGAAAAAATCTCATTTTTCCTACCTATGGGGGCTAGGTTGGACACCGCAATCAAATTTAGCATTTTGTACTTGTCGGTGAGCTCCCCTTGTTTCAAAAATCTCCTTCCACCCAATGAAAGTTAGCCATCCCTGTCAATTCCTTCCCAACCCTATCGAACGCAACATTCTTTTTTGGTGGGTAAGTTGGGTTTTGCACCCGAGGAACCTCTTTCTTTACCTCCAAAATATACGCCTCATCTATATCAATGTGGGCGCTCCTCACGTATGTCTGGATGGCACCGTTGATGATCTCAGCGTTGGAGTATAAACTCCCTGACCAAGTCAACAACGACATCCACCCCATAGACTATAGCATGATTGTGAAAAAATTTTCATACCTTTCGACTTTGAGTGCACTAGGAAACCTTGTCGATCATACCTCTCCCTTTTTTGCCTCCCTTCTCTTTCCTATGTCACTTCTTCAACAAAGTTTAGTTCCTGGCTTATTGGTGGATTGCGCCATGAAGGAAGCTTAACCCTAGGCATTGTCTTGGGTCGTGGCACCCCTTATCTTGCCCCTGGGGTGCCCCTGTGCCCTTGACATCTCTTGAAAGAACCTTTGTCTAATGGACCCATTGGCTTTTGAACATCCATTTGAGGCCTCACCCTGACCCCATTATCGATGTACAGCTCAGTCGCCAAAGTGCCGAAAGGGAGTGCACGCCTCTTCGCCCCTCACCTCTTCTTTATTTCACTCAAAACCAATGAGGGGAGGTCGATGCTATGTCCTTTTCTTAGTGCATAGAGCAAGCGAGCCATCTCAGAAAAATCTGATTTTTCCTTCCTATGGGGGCTATATTAGACACTGCAAGCAAATTTAGCATTTTTGTACTTGTCGGTGAGCTCCCTTTGTTTCAAAAATCTCCTTCGACCTAATGAAAAATTAGCCATC
>CAUOFW020006511.1:0-23804 GCA_963454935.2 Ilex paraguariensis
ACATTCCACGATGGAAGTTGGTTACAACACATTTCTTGGACCTTTGTGATCCTTATCTGAAATTGTTTAGTAAGATCATTTGTCAATTTCTAACACTCCGGATTGTTATTCCGCTTTCGGCTCTCGCAAGGTTGGGTACACTCAGTTCAATTTTTTGAAGAGTAGTTCAAGAGCCCATTGAAGCAATTGGTAAGTGATAATTTTGGGTGGTGCATTTCTATTCAGGAAGGGGCAATTTTGGAGGTCTTAATTTTCATTGCTCTATTTCTCCAATCAGTGGTTTGTGTTTTTTGGGAATTCTCATATGGGGATTTGCAATTATAGGGATTGCTTTTGTAAATATTTGACTATGGCTTTGTGTTGCATCTAAAATGATTTCATACTGTAGATATCCTCCACATGCCCATATGCACTATGTTCGTGGATTACTTGAAATTGTAACTATTAAATGTTTGTTGTCACCCTAATTTTTGTTTATCTCCATCCACCATCCTTTTTGTTTGGAAGTATGATGAATCTATTTTTTTTTGATTCATCGTCAAAACATTGACACAAACACAAAACAGTTGAAACGTCAGATTGCTATAGATGAATTAGCGTCATATTTTTAACCGCCCCCATAAACCACAGTTCTTTTCCAAATGTTGTATAAGGTCAAGAATATGACAAAACACTTTGATCATTACTCATGCAGCTTTAGATTATGACCTTTGTTCAAATGTATATAGATGCCTTATGCTTAAAATGAATCCCACAAATTGGTCATATATCTATGCAGACTTTCTTTTCTATTGTTTTTAGTTGCATTCTTGGGTAGTAACCATTTTAAAATGTGGAAGACCAGTTGCTTACAACAAGCATTAATGTTAAAGATTTGTAATTAGCCACATAATTTTGTTGGTATATTGTTTGGTCATATTATGTTTTTGCTTCATGTTCTACTATGAAATGAGAAAGATCCCAAACTCGGAAGTACCAACATACCACATGGCTTGAAATATTGATTACATGATTTTTGGGGCTTCTACTAAACATCCAGCCCTCTACGTTCATTTTTTTCAGTCAAGTTATCAGCATCTTGCTGGTGCTACTTTTGTAGAAGTTGACATTAAAAGCACATGCACAATAAAATTAAAATATATAACTCATGTTATTGGGGGTTTTTGATATTTGTTAAAACTTATCTTTATTTAATGATGTGACATGAGTTAAGCAAATCATTGTTTGTAATGAGTAACTCTATGCATGTTTTCCTAAATTACATGTGATAGTTAGGCATTCATTTGCTACTCCACCAGAGGTTTGGCTTAAGTGTCTGTCATTGATAACTTAGACCTTTTATCATATAATTGATTGTTAAATATTCATGTATCATAGAGATTTTGAACTACCACCGTCTACCGAGATGTTATGTCATTGCTTCTATTGATGCAACACCGTCTCTAGGGAATATATTTTGTTTTCATTCTTTGTGTGCTTGTTTGTGGGCTGCAGGTTTGTTTTTGGCAGAATTTTTTAGAGTTAAGTCTTGGGATATGATTGATCATATGTATCTCAACATGGGTAATCGACAGATTCAAGTATTCATGTTTGATGTAGGTTCTTCTTGTTTTAATCTCTAGACTGTTAATTTATGAACTAACACTATCTTAAATAAAACGAACCATTGAAATGGGTAGATTGTTACAAACCTAACTTTTAGTATTGTTTGCAAAAAATTACTGTCCGAATGTTCAAATCTAGAAGCTCAAACTCAAATTCTCTTAAAAAGATTCACGTGCAATGCACATGTGCAATGACTAGTAACTTAAAAAAATACGAACAGAGTTTCCTTTGTATGGGAAGCTTTACCCAATATACAACTTGTGCAATTATACAATATTGACCATATCGGGTCCATTCATCAATATTCAATCACATAGCGTTCAATATTAACCCACAACCATCATCTGTTCATACATTTATTCATAAAAGAATAAATGTCCAAAAGAGTCTCATTTGCATGCTTTAATTCAAATACGAGTTTCGTTTGATAAATTTATACAAGGCCAATGTAAATAGAAACAAAAACTATAGCATAAAAAATAAGGGCTATAGTTTGGCTCTATCATCAAAATGGGCTCGTACGAGAGCCTTCAATGGAAACACGTGCAATACTTGAAAAATGTTCACATAAAGGGTGATCCAACGTTCAATAGGGTATCTCTTATGGAGATTGTCTCCCAAGCCATCTATATAATAAAACAAAAGGGAGTTTAAAATTTTATACCCCATATATTTTTTCCCCCAAACTAATCACTTCTCACACACTCTATTTCAGACTGAACAAGAGGTGAGTCATTTCCCCAAATCCATGGCAAAGACAGGCTGCGATACAGACACAACCACTTCAACGTCTTCGATTTTTTGCTACAGCCACAACCTTTTCAAACGTCTTTGGTTCAAACATCTCTTGCCACAGCCACCGCTACAGCCATTTCACTCATATTCTTAATAATTTTGCTCATATAGTTTGTGTTCATTTACCTGTTAAATGCCTATTCATGTATAGGTTCAATTGCTAAAGAAAAATAATGTTGGTAATGTGATCCGCGACGAATGCGAACTCAATTGCATCCTCATTTCTAAGGTAGTGTCATGGCACATCAGTTTGTTTATAAATTAGACTTTTTATTTTTTATATAATGATTTCACTTACCTATGCTTACTATCTAAAAGGCAAAGGAAAGAGCAGTGGTAACTGCAAATGCAAAGTGTAAAGGAAAATGAATACCAACCTCTTTTGACAAGGGAACGGTAAGTACTTTGTGCCAAGTGATATTATACTGTAGTTAACTTTTTAAACTTTATTGTTTTCCCCGGTTCCCAAATGTCATATTGTATTTACATTGTAGTTAATAGTCATACTCATCCAATATACAATATTTACACAGCAATATTTTTAATTCACATTTTAGGCATCCAATGATAATATTATATCAAAAGCTACCTTAGCCCAACGTGTAAGGTGCGATCGAGAAAGACATGATGGTGAAAAAAATAGAGAAATTGAGTGTTCTAAACGTCAATTAGCACAACGTGCCCGTCGTGAATGGGAAAGATTAGGATTAAGTACATCCATTTAATCTAGATTAACACCAAGTCGTCGCCCCTATGCATTCCTAGAGGGAGAAACAAGTAAAAGATCTCACATTCACCCAGTGACGTCTATGTCCTTAGATATTCTTGAACTTCAAGCAAAACAAACAATAACACGTAATTTTTCATGTTCGTCATCTGTGATCACCAACCTTTAAGGAATACCCAATTTAAACGAAGTCACCAAGACTTTAGCCACTATTCTCCAAGAGAATCCTAATCTGGATGAAAGCACCACGATGCAACCAGAATTACCCTCCAGGTGATTGTTATAACTTTGAATTTCTATCTCTTATTATTATGTAAGTTTTGTGGGTGTTATTGCTTGCACCATGTTGCAAGCAAAATTTTTATTTGTACGTCAACTTCTAAGAACCAAATCTAACTAGGAAATTTGATATGTATAGTGTTGATGCACCAGAAGATGGTGTATGTATGACTACAAAAGTTGATCCTCGAGCATCATGTCATTTTTGTTCAGCCATGCATTGGCTTGATGAAAGATTAAAATCCATCATCTATATCAAATCCTCTTTTTGGAACATGTTGTCTATAAGGAAAGATTTGGCCACCTCCACTTCTTGCACCCCCTCCATCAATTCGAGTATTGTATGATGACAATGATGATCAATCAAAATTATTTCGACAACATATATAAGAGTATAATGCACCTAATGCTTTTATAAGTCTTTGTGCTACACTAGACTTGAGATTAACAACTGGACGGGACCCTACATCATTTACCATTCACGACGAATTACGCCATTGAACAGGATCACTTATACCACAAATTGGGCATGAAGCAACATACTGTCAATTGTATAGATATGAACCTAATTCCGCTTTAAATGCTCACTGCTATAGAAATCCTCATTTGAGAAAGGATGTATTCATAAAAATTTGGATTATTTGTTGTACACTAATTCATTTCTAGCTAAATTCCAGCAAGCTTATGCAATCTTATATCAGGTAGAATTGGCCGACCAAGATTTACCTGCTCATCTTCATTATAGCACACAAAAAGTTCGACGACGATATAATCTCCTAGTAGCTGATGAGATAGCAGTAATTTTACTGGGCAATGGAACTGAGTCAAGTGGAATGAGAGACATTATTGTACATCTGAGAAGGAATAATAGATTGATGCAAATTAATGAATGTCACCCGATATATTTATCATTGTATTATGTTTTATTATTCCCTCATGGTGAGTTTGGATGGAAACCTGAGTTTAAACAATGGGACATTTTACGTGGTCAGCCTTCAACTAATAGACTCACTCAGATGCAATTTTACAACTATTGTTTGTTTGAATGCCCTATAGAATATTCAACAATTTTGAAATGAGAAAAGCTATTCCAAGAGTTTGTAGTAGATGATTGGGCCTCAATTGAAACAAAATCGATTGACGTACTACAAGCTTAATCAAGGAAAACTTTGTGCAGAACTTTACCAAGGTCTGACCGATGTTAATACTGATGAGTTAAGACCTGAACAATTGGTCAACGCACGATTTTTCCATCTTCTTTCACTGGTAGTGCAAGACCTATGTTTGAGATCTTTTAAGATTCAATGGCGATCATGCGATATAACCAACACCCGAATTTTTTTCTCACCATGACTGAAAATCCCAATTGGCCTGAAATCACTTCAACTTTGTTGCCATATTGGAACTTTGTTGATCATCTTGATTTGGTTGCACGTTTTTTTGAGTTAAAGAGACGTGCTTTGATGAAAGAGATAGAAACAAAGCAAGTATTTGGCAAAAAATAGCACATGTATTCACAATTGAATTTCAAAAACAAGGGCTATCGCATATGCATGTTCTTCTATTTCTTCATGGTGCAGACAAAATTCAGACATGTTCCTAGGTTGAAAAAATGGTTTGTGCTAAATTTCCAAGTTATGACAATGATCAATCCCTTTTTGAAACTATCAAGAGTTGTATGGTACATAGACCATGTGGTGCTCAAAATCTATAAGCATCATGTATGGAAAATAGTATATACACTAAGAGATATCCTAGAGCCCTTGTAGACATTCAACAAGTATGAACGAAGATGGATATCTTGTCAATCGCCATCACAATAACGATCAAATGTATATTGTGAGGGGACAAGAGGTTGATAATAAGAATGTTGTACCATACAATCCTTATCTATCAAAAATGTTCAATTGTCACATTAATGTAAAAGTGTGTGCAGGTTTGAGATGCGTGAAATATATTCATAAGTATATTTATAAAGGTCATGATCTCACAACCATTGTATTGGGAGGAATAAATGAGATTCAACAATATCTTGACGCAACGTATATTGGACCACTAGAAGCTGTTTGGCGATTATTTGGTAATCTGATGCATGAAGAGATTCCAACGGTTGACACTTCATTTGTCTGGTATGCACTGTGTTTTCTTTTATCCCGTACAACCATTTGATACAATCCTTTTTAAATCAGGACAAGAGGATACAACTCTGACTGATTTTTTTAAGTGTTGTGATTCCAATGAATCTGCACAAGCATTAACCTATCAAGAATTTCCCCATAAATTTGTTTGGAATAAGGAAACGAAGATGTGGACTCCAAGACAAAGGAGATATGTAATTGGTAGAATGTACTTTGCTAACCCTAATTCAAGTAAACAATTTTATCTATGTCTTTTACTCACTGTTGTTAAAGGACCAATATCAATTGATTCCTTACGCACGGTTAACAATATTGAGTACAAGACATTCAAATTAACATATGTTGCGAGGGGACTTTTAGAAGATGATGAAGAATGAATACAATGCCTTCAAGAGGCTTTAATTATGAATATGGGATATCAATTGAGGAGATTGTATAGTATAATTCTTACAGAATGCTCTCCACTTCATCCACTTGCATTATAGAATCAATTTTCAAAGTTAATATGTAATGACCTTGCACACAAGATTCGTATGACCTTTGGCATTGTGAGTCCAACTTAAGATCAGATAGAAGATTATGGGTTATATCTGATTAATCAACTTCTCCATGAGTAAGCCAAGGGTTTAATTGATTTTTTGCCTATGCCGCAATCAATTAGGAACTGGAATGTAATTGTTGGTAACAGTTTGCTATTTGAACATCAAAAACTCTAAAATGAAGCACAACAAACAATTTCAAAAATTGATATTAACTGCCTTAATGATGCACAACGCAATGCTTATGCTGCAATCACTTCATTTATATTTGACAATAAGGAAACTACATTTTTCTTGAATGGGGGAGCCGGAATAGGAAAGACATTTTTGTACAATACAGTTGCTACTAAATTGTGTGGTCTTGGACATGTTGTTGTCGTGGCTAATTCTAGTATTGCATCATTATTATTAGTTGGAGTCCGCACTGCACATTCAACATTCTGTATTCTTTTGAAAGTGCTTAAATATTCGGTTTGTGGATTTACTAAGCAATCTATGCATGCAGAGTTGTTTAGAAAAACAAAATTCCTAATATAGAATGAAGTTCCTATGCAGCATAGATTCTGTGTTAAGGCAGTAGATCGTACACTCTAAGATATTTGTGATAACAAAAAGTCATTTTGAGGTATTACTGTCGTTCTTGGTAGAGACTTTGGCAAATCTTGCCAGTTATACCAAGGGGAGTTCGCGAGCAATTTAAGGTCTATGTTTTGGAGGGATATACATGTTTTGACCTTGGATTTAAACAGGCGTTTGAATAGAACATATATTGGAAATACAAATTTTACAAATTTCTTAATGGAGGTAACATTTTATTGATATCAAATTTTATGAATATATATTGAATATATTAATTTTGATTATTCACTAATTTTATTTTTTGATTTTTAGATTGGTACCAACTCACGAGAAATTATAGAACTTCTATCAATAATACGCAAATGTCATAATCACCACAAATTGATTTATAGTGTTTTTCCACAATTAAAAGTGGTTGGTACAATAACCTTAGAATTTCTAACTGAATGTGTGATACTTTCTGCCTACAACGACGATGTCAGTGCTATAAATGCCGCAGTATTGCAAATTTGTGTCGGAGAGACAGTTACATATTTAGCTGCAGACAAAATGTCAGACGCTGATAAAATTGATCGAGTCATCACAAACCGATTTCCTAATGAATATTTGAACTCTTTGAATCCTTCAGGTTTTTCACTTTTCATGCTAGAGCTGAAAGTGGGTTGTCCAATAATATTTTTGAGAAACATTACACCAAAAGATGGTCTTTGTAATAGCACGCGATTGATGGTTGTTAGATGTGGTGTGCTTGTAATTGAAGCTAGAATATTAAATGAAGATAAATCTGGTGACTTGGTCTTCATTCCAAGAATATCTTTGGCATCGACAACTTCTGAATTGCCCTTTCAAATGACTAGACATCAATTTTCTATCTGATTAACATATGCTATGACAATTAATAAGTCTCAAGGACAATCTATGAAATTTGTTGGAGTTGATTTGCAAATGCCAGTCTTTAGTCATGGACATATATATGTAGCACTATTTAGATACACATCTTCTGATTGTTTGCACGTCCTTCTCCTTGAAGATGGGTCGAACTATACGATAAATATTGTGTATCATGAGATTTTGTTATAATGTTCCGTATTCTCCAAGGACGAAATAGTATAAACCATTTGCAAGTTTATTTTTGTTGATTACAAACATTTTAACAATGTTATTTTATTGATCAAACATTTTATTTCTATTATTTCATCTATAGGATTGGGATGGAGAAGTGCAGGAGTTAAAAAGACTAAATACAACCCATCTTTTTTGATGGGGTTTTTTGAATAAGGTAACTAAATTTATTTTTTAATTTCAAGTTTATAATTTTAAAATTCCTGTCGTGTACTAAATTTAATTATTTTTGTAAATGCTAGATTGTTGTACATTCCCCTAGTAGGAAGATGCAGGTTTGGATTGATATAATGACATTCAAGGCTATTATGGAGAGAGAGTATTTAGAATGATGTGCAGATAAATGACCCATTTTGATAAACTAGATTAAAGAATGACTCATTTTGCAAATGTACTATATATAATTATATTTTGTGGTCATTCTTTAATCTTATTTATGTTTAGGCACAACTATGAGTTTATGACGTTCAGAACAATGGTTATTATTGTTTTGATGCCTAAAATAATTGATAAATAGTCATGTTTAGGCATGACGATGGTTAATATTGTAAAACCTGGAGAAAAAAATAGTATTATTATTATTAAAAATCTTAATTTAAGGGGTAAAATAATAATTAATGGTTAAATTATGGGTCAAAAATATAAATTTCTAAAAACATAAAGTTATACTATATATATAAGTGGAAGACAAAAGTCTTCCAATTTTCTTCTTCTAGTGTGTTGCCGAGAGAGTGAGAGAGAGAAAGGTGAGTATTGTTTTATTTTTTCTCTTTTCTTCATTCTCAAATCTACGAAAATTAGTTTGTTTAATCACTTCGGGCCAAGAATAAAAGTTGCTCTACTCAACGAGAGCTACACAACCACACTAAATATCATATTTTTCTCCGAAAAAATATCAAATACGATAATCTAGGCCTAAAGTTTGGGAAGTTAAATTGCTCTTCCTCAGAGTTTCAGTACATGAGCTCACGCTACGAGAGGTTGAGTTTCCTCTATTTAGATTTATTTTCAACCTAAAATATGGCATATGAAATGGGTAGGCTATGAGTGTATATCTCATGTTTGGTTTTGACTAGTGTAACTAGTGGGTCAAATATATGATTTATAATTAATTTTGTAATTAGAAAAATCCTATTATGATTAACTTGGTGTAAGTTAATGTTAGTGGTTTAAAATCTGTTAATTATACATTAGCATTATTTTATGTTTTAAATGACATATCAAGTTTAATAAATTATTAGCTTGTTATGTGATTATGGAATAATACGTATGTTAAATAATTATTTAACATATAATTATTGTGGTGGATTTGTGTTTATGTTTATAGAATTGATAAACATGTTGTCATGTTGAAAATGTCATTATATTGTATATTTTATGTAATGGACATTGTAAATGGTACCAAAGACAATTGCACATTAAAATGTCATTATGCATGAGTTACATTACATTCATGGGCATTGACATGGGTGGGAGTGTGTGCATGGAATGAAATCAATCACCACATAGGTGGTTGATTATGAGCTCGAAAAAGTAGCACCAAGGTCCGGCTAATTCATACGGAAAATTAAATGGATAAAGGTGTTGGGGATAGCAAGAAAGGCTAGATTCTCACTCGGGTGGAAGACCCGCTTACTTGCTTTATACACTTTTCGGCGGTGAAATTCCAGAAAAATGAAACGGCCAAAACGGAGCCGTAGGTGGGATATCCTGAGAATTCGTTGATGGTTGGTGTCCCATTGGTGTAATACCATAAATCATCTCCTCACAAAGACACAAGAAAATAAATTAATTAGTCATTGAGTGTACATAACACTAATAACGGGGCTTAGAAAACCCGGATACATACGCATGACATTGCATGTGTTGTAGGAGTTCAGGATGGGACTCAGTGTTGGTATTGTGTTCGTGAGTTTCATCTCATGGCATGACATGATTTATGACATTTGTTCATAATAGACATATTTGAATGATTGCATAAAATGATTGTTGTATGTGACATTTCATATGCATTTAAGTTGAGAGGTATTCTCTATAGCAGTTACCCTATTGAGCGTTGACTCACCCTTTATGAGAATATTTTTCAGGTATTGTACAAGCGTCCACCGAAGGTGAGGCCATGGGTCTGCTTTGACGAGAGAGTCGGTCTGTGGCTCTTCTTTGTACATCGTAGTCCCTTGTTTATAATTACTTTTGACCTTGTGTAATTTTTGTAACAAAAACTTGTTTATATTTAAAGGGCATGTATAAAGTACTTTTTTGAGATATTTATTCTTTTATGAATGAATGTACGTAATGATGATGATTATAGTAGTATTCGATACTAAACAATTGTGAATGGATGGATAGACTCGATGTGGTCAATATTGTACGGGTTGCATTTTGTGTAGAGCTCCTCATACAAAAAAGACTCTGTCCAAATTTTGTTAAGTTATGAATTTAGGTAAATGGGACATAACGATGTGGTATCAAATTACATGGTATCCACGAGTATTCTGCGGATTGATAGATGATCAATTGGGTAGTTACAGACACAAGGATTTTGGGGTGTCACAAATATTATGATTTTTTTTTGTTAATCAACATGCATATGACATGGTTTGGTTGTGATTATAAAATATATAAGTTTTGTAGATATGTTGATATATTTGTGATATCACATTTTCAAAGGATACTTTGTCAAAAAATTAAAAATTTCTTACATTGATTTCAATTTCTCTCATTACATGATTTTTGAATTAAGAAAATTTTTTAGTGACCCAAAATGTAATTCAATATCTCTTGCTTGGTTTTTGTTCATTCATTGAGATAGCGATTGACTTATAAGTAATTTATGCTATTTTATTTTGTTATTAAAATAGTCTGTGATTGAAAAATTTTATAGGTTTATTTCAATTTTTTAAGAATTTTATGTTTTGTCTGTTACTTTTACAAGTATGAATATAAATGTTTGTGTAGGAAAAAATGATGTTGTGATAATTGGTATATAGTTAGATTTCAATGTGAATATGATCTGATTTGATTATGATTATGAAATATATAAGTTTTGTAGACAAGTTGATATATTTGTGGTATCATATTTTTAGGGGATACTCTGCAGAAAAATCGAAAGTTTTTTACAGAGTATCCACATTTTGATCCTTTTTATTTCACTAAAGTCATGACATTAAAAATGATCAAACGATTTCCAGTTTAATGTATGTTTATATTTATTGTTTGATTATTTCGTGTTTAATAACTATGTACAGTGCCTTCAGACACGTGATATAGGATGAGTTTAGGCTTTCAGTTTAATACGTGTCCGAGTTCAGTGTTTGATTATTTCACTTTCAAATTCAATGTTCAATTTTTTTTAAAGTTGTATTGTGCCTTCAGGAACAGGTTATCCCTAGTATGTATATAATGTCTCACAATCATATTTTCTTTCAAACATTCATTCACATCTGTATAATGTGAATAATGCTACACACCGTGTCATGCCATTGAGTGAAAACTCATGCATGAAATGCTAACACCGAGTCCTATCTCGGGCCCCTTCACAACACATGCAATGTCACGAGTATGAACCCTGATATTCCAAGCCCCGCCATTGATATTAGACATCTAATAACTATTTTATAAAAAAATTATGTTTTTAGGGTAGGTATTTTATGGACTTCCACCAATAGTCATCCACCTGACACAAAATTTATGGACTTCACGCATACGGAATTTATGGACTTCACGTACACAGAACACACTTTATGGAATTAATATCAACGGAAATGCATATACAAGTTGGTGAGTCTTGCACTTGAAGGAGAATTTAGCCCTTATTGCTAAACATGAAGGTGTATATGGAGGTTGAATGATGTTAATTTTTTTTTTTTTTATTACAGTGTGTTCAGACTTACGACGACTACTACCTCGAGTTCAACAACTGGTTACCGTGTCTCGAACTGGTTTAGAACATATCCCCAAATGGACAAAGGTGATTAGCTCTTAGGGGGTGTGAGAAATGATTGAACTTGAGATCTATGAGTTATCAAAGAACAAACCTAATTACTAGACCACCCCTAAGGGTTGAATGACGTTAGTTGACGCTTAATCTCCTCCCTTCAATGACGTTTTTAGATTTTAAACTTAATAGTATTACGAGCATAGAATATGTTGAGATTTTACAATAAATTTCATAAAATTAGTCAATTATAATATATGATCTAACATTGTCCTAATTAAATTGAATTTTATCTCAATCTTCGAAGATGTTTTTATCTCAGTCATCCATCATTACAATAACTGGAATTTATTTACTTTTTGAAAAAAAAAAAAAAAACATCCAAAGGATACGACATATTCAAAGTGGTGAAAATGCCAAAAGATCCGACTCATCTCCCAATGCACGGGTTCGGATTTAAAAACCAGAATTGGAAAGAGGACCATAAAACCTATACCACACAATTATTAGATTATTAATTAGTAAGACATCTTCTGAAAAAAAAATAGGGAGACTTAATTAGATCTAGTGCCCAAAGGATTCACTTGGAATACATTTTTAAAGCAGTCCATATAGCTACCATCTTTATAAATCAACACAACGAATTACAAGTAAATTGTAAATAAATGTTTTCAAATACCATTTTATATTCGTACAAAAAACAACCATATTATAAATAAAATTTTTAGAGATTAACTTTTAACTAATTTTTTTTTAGGATTTGCAATCAATAATAAAACTTTAAAATCGATTCCAAATATCTCAAAAATTACAACTAAACCCAAAAAAAAATGTAATTTTCCCCTGAAAATTATTTTTTTAGAATCATTTCTGAAAATTAGATTGATTCTAACTTTTTTCTTTATAGTTTTACTTAAAAAAATTACAAATGATACTTTTTTAAATACCATAATCTTAGCTATTATATGTTCATATTAATAAAACAGAGCCTTGCTTGAATTGTTTAAACTTTTCAATTAAAAAAAGTACAATAATAATTTAAAATTTTTAAATCCGACAATTAGTATTATAATTTAATTTTTTTGTATTTTTAATCATGACAACTCATTTGAACCGAACTAGGAAAATGGGACAAAAAACCGGACACGGAAAACCGGAGTCGGAAGGACAAAAAAGGCAGAAAGACAAGTGGATCCACCAAACCATGCAGGTCGGTTGTGTGGCTGAAGCTGTGCGGCAATAAAATGCTCGTTTGGTCATAACAGTTACATTACGTGTTGGACTTTGGAAACGTCACACACAAAGAAAAGTAAAATGAGCCTACCAAAATATTAGCACCACACGTATTATCAGAAAGCTATAAATACGAGAGAGAGAGAGAGAGAGAGAGAGAGAGAGAGAGACTACCGTACCCATTTTGTTATTGCACTAAAAATTTATAATTTTTTAGAGTCACAATATAATATTTTTTTATATAATGGTTAAAAATATTTAGATTAATATATGCGTATTTCGATAAATTTTTTTTTTTAATATGATCAACAACAGATCATCTACCTTAGGACTAGATTATTCATTAAAAATAAATTTATCATAATATAATTTTAAAAAATTATCAAAATTCGAATTTAAAATATATAAATTTATAACGGCCACAACGTTTTTGAACTGAAATCGGAAAATCGAATAAATAAAAGAGACCCGGAAGGACAAAAGAGGCAAAAAGACAAGTGGATCCTCCAAACTAGACAGGTGAGTTGTGCGGCTGAAGCTGTGCCGCAATAGGTGCACGTTTCATTATACAGTAATATTAAATTTTGAGATTAAATTTAAAATTTAAATCACATGACAGTATATTATTTAGAGTTTTTATTAAGATTCAAATAATATGACAATAAATAAAGATGTCTATGTCAACTATCATATTATTTGAAGTCTAAATTTAATCTCAAAATTTGATTAATATATCATTACTCTTCGTCATAACAGTAACATTACGTGTTGGACTTAGGAAACGTCACACATAAAGAAAAGCAAAATTAGCCTACCAAAATTTTAGAACCACACGAATTATCAAAAAGCTATAGATACGAGAGAGAAGACTAGCGTAACCATTTTCTTATTGTACTAAAATTAATAATTTTTTAGAGTCCCGTTATAATATGTTTTATTTATAATGATTATGGATGTTTAGACTAATTTATGTATATTACGATTAATTTTTTTTTATTTGATCAAAGACAAATAATTCGTACTGAGACTAGAGATAAATCTCTTATAACATGACCTTAAGAGGTTGTTAGGATTTGAATTCAGAATCTAGTTTATAGTTTGTTCTTATTAATAATGCACAAAAGTGAATTTATACAAAAATCAATCAATGTATTAAGTAAGAGGGCTCAACACATGCAAACACAGAGATTAAGTGGATTCGATTTTGGTGACATACTCTATTGGAAATGAGGAAAATGACCAAAAAATCTTATTGCTCAAAGTATAGTGTACTGAAATATGTGTGATGCCCAAAATGCGTAGTTAAGACTTACAATTTATAAGAGAGCATAATGTTCACAGCGCCCCAAAGAAGGCTTGGATAGAGGCACCATCGCAGGGAGCCATAATTAAGGCTGGAAATGGGTGGCTCCATGTTGTTGGCATAACAGATGATGTGGTTAAGGGTTGTAATGCATATCTTGATTCTCTTTCTAATGTGAAGATCTTACATGCGTCACTAGTAGGCTGAGTTTTCCAAGACGATGTGATTGGTCATTGTTGACTTGTATTCTTGATTTAAATTTGATTGCACCTGCGACTTGGGCCAGGTTTATATTCTAAATAGGGCTTCTTTGAGACATAAGGTATATCTATAAAAAATAGGGCTCTTTGGAAGACGGAACACCTAATTAGATTTATTTGACAAAAAATATATAGAACAAAAATGTAAGTTAAAAAGACATAAATGCCCATTTTAGGGTCATTTAATTCAAAATTTTTTATCTTTAATGCACCTTGATTCATGTGTGTTTGTTAATACATAAAAATACGTATTTAATGCACTTTTAATTCATGTATAGTTGTTAATACATGTATATATATATATATATTTGTTGTTAAATCTCTTATTTAAATTTTGAATTATTTTTAATGCACCTTGATTCATGCATATTTTTTTTTAAAAGTGATTTTATTTTTAAATTATATTTAATGCACTTTGATTCAAACGTTTTTTTTTTTTTGAAAAATTGTTTTATTTTTAAATTAATTTAATATCTAAATAATGTAATAATATAACAATAACAGTGTAATAATAACAGTGTAACAAAGACAGTGTAACAAATATACTATAACAAAAACAATGTTCAGTAGTTTTGTGTTTATGGTAACAAATTCAAAACGAAGATGGATTATTTTGAATGAAATTATATGAAAACTATATGTTTGACAAAATGTAATAGTATAATATTTTGTATAAATAGCTTGTTACACTATTATTGTTATACTGTTATATTGTTAGTGTTACACTGTTATTGTTACACTTTTACACTATTCGGATATTAAATTAATTTGAAAATAAAACCACTTTCTAAAAAAAATACATGAATCAAGGTGCATTAAAAGATAATTCAAATTTTAAATAAAAGATTTAATAACAAGTATATACACACATAAATACATAAGTATTTATAATTTACCCTAAAAAATATAATCAATCTTAAAATGTTATGATTGATTATTGATGAGTCAATCCCAAATAGCTCAATTTATGAGGAAAGCCCAATCTCAATTAAAGAGTCCAACCTTATAAAACACCCACCAAACCCAATATAATCCAAGACCAGTCAAACTCTCTACTTGGCTACGTCATCAAGAGGAAGAACATGGGAGCCTTACCTGCACTGCAGAGAAAACAGTCTATCTTCACCTTATCTTTGACCGCGTCTCATGGAGAGCTCCTCAACCTCCTCGCCCGTTGAGAAAAAGTCGTAAACTCCACTAGAATAGTTGTTAAGTTACTGTAAAGTAGTCCCAATCTGTTAGGGGGCCATTATAAATTGCACATTCCACCAACACTTGGGGGGCATCACACTTTTACTTAGACACGACTCTCCCCTCTTGCTCAAAGCTTGTACTCTCTGCTCCCTACTCCCTTGAACTAATAAAGTACCCGACGACCAAAGTCATTCAAAAGTGGACATAGGTCACGATTGACAGAACCACTAAAAATCTTGTCTCCTCTATCTCTCTTTACTTTTAATTACTGCATTTATTACTCACAATTAGGGATGACAGTGGACTGGGAAAAAATGGGTATTCGTCCAAATCCGTCCCGTTTGGACTGGGGATGGACTATACGTATTGAACGGTAGACATATACGGAGATACCCGTATAAATCCGTACGAAGATGGACTTATCCCTACCCCCACCCAGTCCTCGCCCCGCCCCGTCCCCGTTACCCATTAAATATATATATATATATAAACATAATTGTTAACTTAACCTAACGCATCTTCCAGCGTTGCACGCCTCTTCTAGCGTTTCACGCCTCTTCCAGCGTTGCCCGCCTCTCTCCCTATCTCGTCTTCCTCTAACTCTCTAAGCTCAAGCCAACTGCTCCTCTCAATAGCAATGCCGTTGATCGTCATTGTCTGCTGATTGCTGGTTCGCTGGTTCACTGATCGATTGTTCGCTGCTCCTCTTTGTTTGATTCGGTGGTCGTTGTTTTCTTCCCAAAAAGTATAGAGAGATTTCTATTTATGAAAAGGTGTCAGTGGTTGGCACTGAGTGAATTATCAGGAGAAGTCTTTGGCTAATTTTCTACTCTTTTACTACTAGAACGCCTGGTACAGACTACTGCGACGTTTACAAAGGTAACCACACATAGATTCCATTCATTCTGTGATTTCAAAGAATGTTCTAGGGATAAGGTCTGATTTTGACCTGGTATTCTTTTGATGTCTGTACCTAGCTGCTTTTTGATTATTATCCCCAGAAGTTATTAACACTAGTCTAAATGTTGAAATACCATTTCTTTTACGTGCTTCATAGCCTACTTACACTTTTCA
The DNA here is from genome assembly GCA_963454935.2 of Ilex paraguariensis. NCBI lineage: Eukaryota > Viridiplantae > Streptophyta > Magnoliopsida > Aquifoliales > Aquifoliaceae > Ilex > Ilex paraguariensis. The sequence goes on from CAUOFW020006511.1 coordinate 16,786, forward strand.
ATTCCTATATGGATTGTGGTTAAATTCTGCAGTTTATTAGATTTGCAAGTTACTTGGACTTTGAGAGGAGATTGCCATGGTTGTAGATTGTTGTAATCCGCATCCATCACCACGGACACTCTGCAATCTTCTTGATTTAGTAGATTTCTGGTTTTCTGTAGTGTTAATTTAATAGAGTCCAACATGTTGAGCAAAGTGGAGTATGTTACCAAGAAGCCAAGTTTTGAAATAGCAGAAAAATCTTACTTGGTTCTATATGGTCAAATTTCATACCTTTGAAATAGTCTACAACTATTTTTTTTTTTTTTGGGTTCTAGTTTCATGTTTTAGAAGTTCAAGTTCAGTTTGTTTGCATAGATTTTTTTCTATTCAATTTTTGACTTTTTCTTTTGATCATGTATACACCTTATTGCTACACAGAAGATGGATGTAGCATGAAGATCACTAGAATAAAAAGGATGGGAGTTGAGGAGTTCATTCATGATTCAAGTTGCCATCTTGCCAATGTTTACAAATGCATTTCGATACTACAATGGATAGCCAGTGGAATGTAGCATATGATATAGACTAAGCCTATACAGAAATTCATATTTGTGTATGTACCATAAACAAACTATCTTAACTCAAGCACACCACAAAAGATCATAACATATCCAAAACAATTTGACAGCATAAATCACAAAAATAGTCCATACAAGTTACTTTTTCTATGGAGAAGAGTTCCCCGGGGAAATTAAAACCAAAACAAAACATCTCAATAGTCAACAAACAATAGTTCCATTGTTATCCAGATCTAGATAAGGATTAGTTTAATATTTGTCATGTACATTGCTGCAAATCAATGGTGATTGTAGTTTTGGGTTTTTTTTTTTTTATTTCCATGGGTTAGTGTGATTAATGTGGATTTTGTCATATACTCTGTTCAAGTTTTATGGGTGATTATTGATCTACGATTGGACTTTATTTCCATGGGTTGTGATATTTTTGGACTTGAATGTGTTGATTTGTTTTACTAATGAACGATTTTAGAGTGAGAAGAATATAATGTATTGATTTGCTTTTCAACGTTACCATATAATTCACCGATAATGTTGAATTTTTGGAAGTACTTTGAATTCCTTTCATTCCATAAAAACCTCTACTAGGATATTAATTTTTTCATTTTAATGCATTGATGACATAATTTTATTGTATAAATGTTAAGCTAGAGCCTCAAGCACTTGATTAGGGACTCAAATTCATTGTTATTGGTGATAAAAATGAGAAAAGTGGGGCCATTGATGTATGTTACATGATGTCATTGCTTTCTTTGAGGTTTATTGTTTGCTTTGGTTTTCTACTTAGTTGATTTTTGCATATAGTTGATTAAGTAGGAAATGGAAGGAGAAGAAGTGAGAAATAATATGTCAACTCCTCAAACTTCTGCAACACCGGGTGAAAGCAACCAACTTCCAATCTCTATTGATGAAAATCAATCTACAAACTCAACCCCAATGATTCTCGGTGAAACAGATAGACATAGATCAATTGTGTGGAATCATTTCAAGAGGAAAACAATTGGTGGGAAGTTAAAGGCTGAGTGCAATGAATGTAAGAAATTGTTTATTGGTGGTGCTAAGAATGAAACTACCCACTTGCATGACCATCTTCAAAGTTGTCCGAGGAAGAAATATAAAAATTTGAATCAATGTTTATTGGTATCAAACCAATTAAAGACGGATACCGAGAAAACAATGAAAAATTGGCGATTTGTTCAAGAGGCGGGGAGGAGGGATTTTGCCAGTATGATTATATTGCATGAATATCCTCTTAGTATGGTTGAGCATCACGGGTTTCAAAAATATTGTCACACTCTTCAACCAATGTTCAAAATGATATTCCGGAACACTCTTAAAAATGATATCCCTCAAGTTTACAAAATCGAAAAGGAGAAGACAATGAAGTTGTTGGAAAAGATAAAAAGTAGAGTTGCTATCACTACAGACATGTGGTCATCAAACAATCAAAGAAAGGGATATATGACAATCACCACACAAATTTTATTGACAATTCTTGGACATTGGAAAGTCGGATTATAAGGTACTAATAATCTTTCATTAAGATGTGTTATTTATTATAAGGTACTAATGATCTTCTATTAACATATGTTATTTATTATCTTTAGATTTTTGTATGTGTCTTATCCACATACCAAGGAAGTGCTTGTGGAGTGTTTGATGGATTGCTTTTTCAATTAAAACCTTGATAGAAAGTCGATCACTTTGATTGTGGATAATTGTACCACTAATGATGCAAATTGTGACTATTTTGTTGGATAAACTTCCATTTGGTTTACTAATATTGCATGGTCAGTTGTTCCATATGCGTTGTTGTGCACATATTCTCAACTTAATTGTTCAAGATGGTTTAAATGTGATTGGAGATGGTATTGAAAGAATTCGTGATAGTGTTGCTTATTGGATAGCATCTCCCAAGAGAGTGCAAAATTTTGAAAATGTAGCTCATCAGATACATATTTCAAGTAATAAGAAACTTGCTCTTGATGTTAAGACTCGATGAAACTCTACTTTTCTCATGCTTCAAACTAGTTTGATTTATAGAGATGTGTTTGCTCGCTTGAAATATCGAGATTCTCATCACAAGATTTGTCCGACTGAAGATGATTGGGAGGTGGCAAGAGAGATTTGTGAAAAATTGGAATTGTTTCATACTGCAACAAAATTGTTTTCAGGTACAAAATATCCTACTGTCAATGTGTACTTTTCAACTATTTGTGGGATAAGAGTAGAAATATCTAAGTGGCTTCAAAGTCCCAAAGACGTGATAAAAGATATGGCCTTGAATATGTTGGAAAAGTTTAACAAATATTGAAGTGTGATTCATGGTGTTATGGGAGTAGTCACTGTTTTAGATCCATGGTATAAGTTGGGAATTTTGGATTATTATTATGAGAAAATGTATGGAGGTGTGAAAGCTTTAAATGAAGTGAAGAGGATTAAGGAGCTTTGCTTGGAATTGGTAGGCAAATATAAAGCGATGCAAGGAAGTGATTATGTACCACATCATTCTCCTCCCCCTCTTCAATCAGATATTGATTCTAAATGCCAATTAATTGATGATCTCTCTGATTTTGATAAATTTATACAAACAAGAGACATAACAAAAGCACGTGGGAGATCTGAGTTGGACCGTTACTTAAAAGATGATATGATGCAAAAAAGTTCAGATTTTGATATACTATCTTTTTGAAAGACAAGTGGTCCCAAGTATCCTTTGTTTCAAATGATTGCTAAAGATCTTTTTGTTATTCCTGTTTTTACCGTGGCCTCGGAATCTGCTTTTAGCACATTAGAGGCTTTAATGTGCTCTCAAAGTTGGTTATGTGTTGACGAACGAGGTAATGACATATTATTTGTATGTGCATCATAATTTTTTTTTTTTGGGTGGGTAAAGTATGACTAATGCATTATTTTTTTTTTGTTAGGTTCATCTACTTCGACGGCCCTGAAGAGTTACACATTATTGGAGGATCTTGATATTGATGATAAGGTATATCGTTTTAGTTGAAATTTTTCTTTTTGGAAGAACCTAATTTTTTTTTAATGATATAGGAAAATGATGCTGAAGAAGTAGATTCTACCACCACCGATGGAGTCAAGTGAAGATTGAGTTGGTGTGAAGCTGGTGTTAAGAGATTATTCTATCACCCGTTATATTATTTGTGTTATATTGAGTATTTTGGACATTTGTTGTTTGTGTTATGTTTAAAATGTTATGCTACATTATGTTGTTTTAGATTATGTTATATTATTTAGAATGTTGTTGGATTATTTAAAATGTTGGATTTATTTAGAATTTTAGATTATGTTGGCTTAAACGTGGATTTAAGCTTAGGCTTGGGCTTAGGCTTAGGCTTGGGCTTGGGTTTGGACATGGGCTTGGGCAAGGACAGGGGAAGTGGGGACGGGGACAGAGATTATAAATTTACTTGCGGACGGGGATGGAGATAAAAATTATACCCGTTAGCGGTGATGAACTGGAGATGGACAAATGTTTTTTAAGCGGGTACGGGGATGAAAACTATACCTCCTGCCCCCGCTTTGGTCTATTGACATCCTTATTCACACTTGACAGGTGGTATACAAAACTATTTTGTGCATCATCAATTATAAAAATTTTGAAGTCAAGTTGCTCCTTTTAAATATGAAGTTATAATTGATTAGGGATATTCATAATTGATCACAATATTTTATGATTTGATCATGAAATAATTTCAAAATTTCAATTTTAAAAGGTCTAATTTTATCTCAAAAAATAATACCTTTCATTATGGTATCGATTTTTTTTTTCAATACCGTAGGATTACGTTAGAGATAAGAATACAAATCATTTTGAGAGATAACAAACTTGTTTTAATAACATAGAAAAAATAATTCCACAACAAACCAAATTATTTAGGAGTAGTAGGAACAATTTTCACCCATTTGAATCAATAGACACACTAAGAAAAAGAGGGCAAGAGTTCATAACAACTCACACTCATGAAGAATTACAACTATTCTTAAGGAAAATTGTCGGTGGCTATGGTTGAAAAGTCAAATACTTGTATTTGTGTTTATTTTTTCTTATCTATTTCTTATTTTTCATTTGTCTATCTTTCTTTTTATTTTTGTTTATTTGGTTGCCAATAGAAAGAATTGAGATAGAGAAAAAGTAGACAGAAAACATGTGACTATCCTGCAAATTTAAGGTAGTAAGAGCAGTAATTTTAGCTTTTTGGGAGATTAATTTAATCAAATTGAGCTTAATAAAATCATATTAATTAGACCACACAATTGATATTATAAGATTGACTATACCTTTATCTTCAATTTCAAGGAGACGTTTATCATTTCTAAAATCTCAATAGATGAAGTTTATTTATATACTTTACTTTGAAGATATATTATGTAGATACATAAAAATCATAGATGAGGACTTTAAAACTTCAACATAAAATAACATTTGCCTCTAATATCTAGTTGGTTACGACAAGTCGTTTTGAGAATGAAGAATTTTCTTTTTTTTTTTGGTTTTTTGTTCAATAGTCACGATTGTTCATGTTAATTTACTCGAACCTCAATTAATCCCCTCCTTAGTATGATCAAAGGCAGATTATTTAGGCCGGCATTAGGGTATTCATAAGGGATAAATTACTAATAGACTCATCTCAAAAGATTGTTAAGATTTGAACTCAGAATATTTAAATATACAGTTCATCCTACTACCACTTAAACTACCCTTAGAGTTGAAGAATTTCCTTTCCCAATCAACTAATTTTATTAATCTTCTCTTTCTTCTGAAGAATCAATTTGATTTTTGGCTCGTGTCCTCTTTACTCGCTAAGTTTTAATTGTACCTAATAAATTTTCTTAGTTTTAATTAAAATATAAAAATATTATCAAAAAATAAAATTTGATAATTTCGACCGATCAAATCTCTTCAATAGCAAAATGTGGTAGAAACAAACATTCAAACTTATTAATCATGTGAAAACCCACCAAATAACGTAAGGACAAGACAATACACTTTTTTTCTAAAATTATATAAAAAAACTAAATTAATAAAAAAAGGAAATGGTCAGCAGACTCACCACAATAAAAATATATAAAAAATCATGCACGTATGGACAAAAATTAACTGCAATGTGTTAAACGCCCCCGCGGAACAATTCATTCATTTCCAGACGCCGAGTAGGTCGTTTCGAACACGACAGCTCTTATACGTACCATTGCTTTGTCTCGATTTTTTATTCGTCTCAAACCCTTCAAAACAATCCACAAATTCTTGCGTATAGTTATTTGATCAGGTAATTCATTTAATTTTTTCTCGACATTTCTGTGAAATCGATTGTTTTCGTTGCTTCATTCTAACCAGAAAGTGCGGATGATATTGTGATAGAAAATGTTGGAATTATTTGAGTTTGTGTATAGAGGAATGTATGCGTGTGAATGTTTTTGAATGTTCTGATGACATTGCCATGAAAAAGTTTCAATTCTAATGGTAAATTTGAAAAAGAAAAATTGAAAAGGGTCTGCTGCAATAATCTGGTTTCAATTTTGGATTTTTTTTTTGGCATTGTTACATGTAGAGAATTTTTTTGATTAATATGTAAAATTGTTTAATAGAATAATTTGCCAAGGAAGTGTTGGAGGTTGAGTTAGCAAAGGTTTCTCACTTATCATGTGTTTGGTTGCCGGGAAAAAACTAGGTAGAACTAAATAACACAAGTGTTTCTATTTTTCTTTCTTCTTTTGGGTCCCAACTTGTACAAAACTCACCTCGACAAAACTTACTTGAAGTCAGATATAGTTTTCTGTGTTTCAAAGAGTGAAAGGTGAATGATTTGGACTTTAGGTTCTTTTCTGCTCTTGAAATTGTCTACTTATTAAAACAGAACAATGTGATTATCAACACACACATATACGTGCATATATGTCTCTTGATGTTCCATCCAAAATTGAACATTCTGATCCTATCCTTCCGACCATTGTTTTTTATTCATAATTTTGACATTAAGGAGACCCATCTAGTTACTTATGTGGATCTTTGTGTCAATTTTGTCTCCAGATTATGTTATTTAGGTATCTCAAACCAAGGTAGAAGTACTGGATTTGCTTCATGTCTACAGGCTTTCTAAGTTTTCTTGCATTGGCTGGTAATTGTGTTGATGGCCACTTGTGAAGCTGTTATGCAAATGTTGTGTGGGGGCAACTGGCCAGTGCCTTGCCTTTTCAGTTCTGATCCTTCTTTTAGCAAATCAGAGTCAACATGTGTTTCTAGATCCTCTGTTAGATATAGAAAGAGAAGGGTTTTCAAGTCATATTCAATTCCTCAAATGTTCAAGTATGGTAAGTAGGAGCATCGGTATTCAGTGGCTTCCAAGTATAGGCAGGTTTTCATCTGGAAATGCAGAGAGGATGTATTAGGTCTTGGAAAATGTGAATGCTATTCGGCTGAAAATTTGAGTGGGATAACGG
>CAUOFW020006512.1:0-23804 GCA_963454935.2 Ilex paraguariensis
AACCACATTTCAAAAATGCTTGTTGAGTATTTTAAGCGACACGATAGAGCATTTTTTGGAGGTTTTCATGGATGGATTTTTGTATACTATGACTCATTTGAATTGTGTTGGCATAATCTGAAAAATGTCCTCACATGATGTGAGGACACCAATCATGTTTTAAACTGGGAGAAAGGGATTATTTTTGGTCATGTTTTCTCGTCAGAGGGAATTAAGGTTGATAAATGTGAAATTGACTTGATGGGTAATCTTCCCCCACCTAGGACATTAAAAGATGTTAGGTCGTTCCTAGGTCCTAGGTCATATAGGGTTCTACAAAAGTTACATAAAAGATTTTAGTTTAGTATCTAGACTAATGTGTCCTTCAGTTCGTCCGTCGTTCCTAATTTTTAACCATGATTCCGGTAGTGTGTGTGTGGCTTATACGATTAGGTGAGTGTCACACTCCCTCGGAATCATGCAAGGATTGAAAAAATGGGTATGTGTACAAAAGTGCTCCCCAAGTGTAGAGAGACTTTCGAGTGTCGTGTTTTACTTGAAATTGGTATTCCAAGGCCATCTCCTCAGGGACGGAAGGTTAATTATGTTGAAAGTGATTTTGTGAAAATAGAAAAGTGTAAAAATCTTTTGAATATGGGTTTTGGTGAGTTGTGTTCTTGATGAAATGAAATGGAAACAAGTGTTGGTCAATCCAAAGAGGTCATTTCAATAGGAATGTCAAATCAACTCAAGACATTCTTCCAATGGTGCCTAGATGTTCGATTAATTCTCAGGAAGTGAGGGACTAAACGGATATGAGGATTCAAGCATACCCCGTGACAAGTCTATAGTGCATCAAGAACTCACAACCATGTCCACACTCAACCTAGTCAAACCAAATCATCTTACACTACAAGGAGGAATGAAAAAGAGTTGCTTTAGCATACCCAAGAGGAATTCTCCCTTGGATTACCCAACTTAAAGCTTAGCTACTCATATTAAATACAAGAACATACATAAAGTAAAGAGACATTGTGAAGAAATGAAGGTTGAAACTTGAATTAATGCAAGAAAAGTTAAACTATGAAGAAGTGCATTTAATACCCATTTTAAAAGCTTGTAGTGAAAGGCTCGATACAACAATGGTAGAATGAAAGATGCTTGACTAAACTTGCAATGCACTTGAAATAAATGACATTAAGTGCAATAAATGAAGCTTACAAGAGTCATACAGAAGATTATAAGTGAAATGGGTAGAAGAAATGCAAAAATCTAACTTATCTCTCTAAAACTATGTCTTCCTCCTTGAGTTCTTCTCTCTACGATGCTCAATAATTTGAAGTGTGTCTTGCATTTTTGTCCATAGAGGTCTTTTAGCATGTGTGACAGGCTTCCCATCCATAGGAGGCTGAGTTGATGGCTTGGGTAGGCTAGGACAAGCCTAGCCTGCAACTTCCCCAGCCTCCCAATTCTCTCTCTTTCTCATTAATGCTTGGGCCTCCAAAGTTCAACCATAGGCAAAGGGAGGCATGTATGTGTGTAAGAGATGTCAGGTGATAAGTGGGAGAATCATAGATGGGACCCCCAAGTGGCAAAGCTTGAGTTGTAGGCTATCTGGCATTTCTGGGCAAAACCTTCCGGAAAGTCAATACAAACCTTCCAGAAGGTTTATACAAGAATAGGGAAAACAACAGTTTTGTGAGCTTAACCTTCCAAAAGGTCGATGCAAACCTTCCAGAAGGTTTTGGCAGTGGTATGCCAAAACCACTAACTTTAAACACTAAGATGGGAGCTTAACTCAAGCCATTTACAATCCTTCATCTACATTCACACAAAACATCATTAAAAGGTAGATTAAATGCATTTCTCCCCTATTTCAAAACAAAAAATAGTATAAAAAGTGTATAATAAGATACAAAATATGCAATGTTTTGTACTAATCAATGTGTAATCTTCTTTGTCAGGATACATCATTTGAATGGAATAATGCGTGCCAAAGGACTTTTGACAGGCTTAAAGGCATGCTTATTTCTGCACCAATTATACAACCTTCTAAATGGTCTTTACCTTCTAAACTCATGTGCAATGCTAGTGACTATACTATAGGAAATGTTCTAGGAAAACAAAAGGAAAAATGACTCTATGTGATTTACTATGTAAGCAAAACTTTGAATAATGTACAAATGAATTATTCTACAATAGAGAAAGGATTTCTTGCAATAGTATTTTTTTTAGATAAATTCAGATCATATTTAGTTGGATCCTCAATTGTGAATTTTTTTGACCATAGAGTTTTGAAGTACTTACTTACAAACAAGGATGCCAAACCATGCCTCCCCCGATGGATACTCCTACTTCAGGAGTTTGATCTCATTATCAATGTGACGCCCTAAAAATTCGAAGATCCTTTCTCAACCCGTTAATCACCTATCAACCGATGTAAGTACATGTGTATGTCGTATAACCCAACACCATGTCATCACATCCCCTTTACTGGAATCATAACCACGCAGAGTTTGAGAAGAGTCTCCCTTGTACCAAAGCACTTCCAAACTCATCACTTGTACAAGTGTCAATCACTTGACCATTCCAAGGTCCAATCCCCATTAATTTACACTTAATATTAAACCAATTACATCCTTTAAGCAAGAAGACTCAAGAGGTGAAGGCTCAAGAGGTTACATTTCAAATTTCAATTTTTGTGAAGAGGTACCAGTACCTCATGTAATTGGTACGGGTACCTAAGCCTTCTGTTTGCCAAGTACCGGTACTTGGGCCCTCGACAGCGTGGTACTAGTACCTGTGAACCTAGGTACTGGTACATGAGCCTACTGCTAGCGAGGTAACGGTACCTGTGAGGTACCGGTACCTGGAGCCTAGATTTTTTTCAAACTTTTAGCCATCCAATACATACCACCCATTCCATTCATTCTTTTTACAGAAGAACAATGTCCCATTGGATGCCTTTGCTAAAATACAAGGTTTTATATATAATTTATATGACGATAAAATAAAGTACAAAATGATTACAAAATTGGGATTCATGAGCCATAACCCAACTCGGTCGTCAACAAGGGCCCAAGTGAGAGTCATCCACCGGCGCTTGTCCCGCACCTAAAATGTAATTCCCACAAAGGGAGAACTACGCTCAATAGAGTATCTCCTAAAGAGGCTACCTCCCAACCCAGATGTATATGAAATATTCATATGCAATTCAGCAAATCAAACATGCACTCATCCAAGAATATACAATTCAGTAACGAATGCTAGAATGTCATGCCAGGTTTTGATGTGAGACTCACACATGTAATGCAACCCAAGCCCTCCACAAGCTCCCATATCACATGCAATGTCATGTGTAGGTATTTAGGCATTCCAAACCCATGCCATTGATTTTGCACATCTAATTACCATTTGTAAATCCTGGGTCTTTCTTGGGGTAGGTATTTGTGGACACCAATGGATACCCAACCGACAAGGCATCTATGGACTTCCACCAACGGCTCCAAATACATCAACACACTTTATGGACTCAATACCAACAAAGTGCGTATCCAAAACACTTTGTCTTGCACCCGTGGAATTTTAATATCCTGACCCATCCTTGAGTGTGTAGTAGTTATAACATAGAGTTTTATATTGTGCATCTTCTTAAACTTGAACTATTATGTTGAAAAGTCTCTTCAATATAAAATGTTAGTATAAATAAATAATAATCCTTAAAAGAGAGTTTTGAAGGATGTGGAAGAATTTAGAAAGTTCTAGAACAATTGAGAAGTATCCGGAAAGTTCTTGAACAATCTAGAAACGTCTAGAATATTCCAGAAAATTCCGGAAAGGACCTAGAAGGTTAAAGAAGACTTTAGAATATCATAGATGAGTCTAGATATTTGTGAAATTACCATGTGCAAAATAAGCTTAAAATCTAGAAGGATCTAGGAAAGGAGAGATAGTAGAATATTCTAGGGAATCTCCCCTAAAAATATCACATGTCAATACTCTCTAGAATAATCTTTGGATGCCTATAAATAGGGCATTTGAGGATTGGATTAACCACACAAATGCACAAATATTTTTCCACTTTCTAGAAAGAATAGAGAAGGAAGGAAGAACAGGTCATCAAAGGATAAAGAAAGTTGTAAAGGCATCGATAACATCTAAATCTACTTCGGGGAAACAAGCAACATACCATTTGGACTTGAGGTGAGTGGGTTGGCATGCTACGTATTTTTCAAAAATTTCCCGTATCACTAAAACATTTTTAAGAACAATACATCATGCTTGTTCATTACTACTTTTACAAAATGTTTTACTAAGTGTCTAAATACTTGTGGCATACAATTTTCTTTGCTTTGATGAATTCTTTTGTGAAATGTTGTGACTCAATCACTTATTTATATGGTGAGACTTTGTGATGGTGAGTGGGACCATTATTAAAAGTCCAAGGAAATTATTCCTCTGTATGCGGGTGACTCTGGCCGCTAGGGAACAAACCCGGGGGAGGCTGAGGTGACCCTAGTGCTCAACGGTTGAAGGAACAGTGTCTGGTGCGTCCTGAGGACCTTCACCGGATCATCTTAGGGAACAGTTCCCAGGCACTAACCCGTGGTGACCCTCAGTACGGTATTGGATCCAACCTTGAGATTTTTTGACATTTGGTATGTTTCCCAGATATCGTACAAGTCCTTACCAATATGAGGAGATGATATAATTCTTTATTATCACAACGTTTTTAGTTATTGGTTTTATGATTATCTATCGTATGCCATACATAATTTCTTGTTATCAGTTATTTTATACTCCCTATTTTCAAAATGAATATTACTATGTGTGCCTTACCATTCACTGGGCTTTAAGCTCATTCCGTTAGATTATGTTTTTTTTTCCAGGTGAGAGACTAGAGTGTCGCTAGCAGACTCTGGAGACTTTTGTGGACCTAATTGTGTCATGACCTCCATAGGATGTTTTTTTCCATCATCTTATGTAGATAAGTATATATGTATACATGTACTTTATCAGTAGACGCTCGGTATGTATAAGCGCTAATTCTCTTTTGTTCGAGTTATGTAGACATGTTACTTAATAATACAAAGATATTTTGTGTGTGTATTTTCTCCTAATGGTAATATTGATGATAGGCTTACATGCTCCATGGATAAGCTCCATGGTTCATGGCCGGTCATATCCCTCGAATTGGGGTGTGACAGGAATAATCTAACCCTTCTTACAAATCCCGACCCTTAGTTTCAATGAAATTCATGCAACTCAGTCAAACCATAGTCCAGCATTCCAGAGCCCTCGTATCATCCACCAAAAATGGTGTTTGATCCAAAAACATGCACACACACCCATACTCATGTCAAATGCCTACGACTGTGTTGCTTCCCGTGCATATGCAATGTAATTTACTATTGCAATTCTCATGTCATGTTCAATATGTCATGAGCACAATATGAACAATATTTTATCAACATTTTTAAGTTCTTAATGTCAATATATCATAAGGCATATATCAACATTTCTCAACATCAAACCTCAAGCATGTTATAACATAATCAATACAATTAACACACTTAATCCACATAGGTATTTCATCAAACACCTTCAAGACATAAATGTAAACACATAGCATGCCCAATCAACACATTCATCTTGAAATTTCAATAAGCAATTTCACCAAAATCCAATTACTGCAAGAATTGATTTTAACCATTCTTATACCTATTTTTCATATTTCAACTACAATAGGAATGTGTCGTACATGAGATTACATCTCCAACACCATACCCTTTTCATATTTCAACCCTAAGTTGAAAATAAACCTAGTTAGAAAAGGAACCCTACCTCTTGAAGCGTAATACACGTAGTAAAGGCTTTAAAATACCCAAATCAAGCTTTAAACCTAGATTTCTAAACATCCCGATCTTGAGACTTCGAAGAAATCCACAATATTTGGTACATAGATGTAGATTTCGTCGCATAGAACAACTTTTGTTCTTGGCCAAAGGCAACCTGACAAACGAATCACCCTAGGTACCAAGAAGAAGGTGTAGATGGGGGAGAGTTTCTCTCTCTCCTTTATCTCTTTCCCTATTCCAAAAATCAGCTGAAAAATGGGGAAGAAAATCTGATTTTCTTCCCCTTTTATACTTTCCAATATTTGGCCCATAACGCGCCACATATCCCGTCTTTTTCTCATCCGATTTTATCCCGAATCAATTAAATCTCGTCTCATATTATGTTCAATATATTTAATATGAACTTACATTAAATTATTTTCCATGCTTCACAATTAAATCCTGATCGCATTTATTTTAACCGTGCGACATCTGATCGCATCATAAAACCCAAAAAATTTGACTATCTTGGAGTTCAACAAAAATTGACTGGGGTAACTAGATTTTGCGAGACGAATCTAATGGTAAGGTCCATTTCTTCATCTAAGTTCTATAAAAATTCGGGTTTTTAACCCATATCGTAACAACTAATTACCATTTTTTCCTTTACAATAAAATTTTAAATTTTTTAGGGTTTTACATTCTTCTCCCCTTAAAAGAAATTTTGTCCTCGAAATTTGCACACACATGCACATATAACCACATGCATATTCAATGGTCTTATAATACTACATGACTACAAGAATATATCTTCATCATCAAACAAGAACAGATAACTTGTATGTATTGTGTCCTAACCCTCCCGTGTTGCCTCCTCCACACTACAGTGTTGCCACAACACTTCACCAGCATTACAGTCTTGCCTCGCAAAACCTGTTCTCTATATCCATGATACACACAGATCCCTCCTCGAAGGTCCTATCCATATCAACAACCAGTTCACCCCAATCCACCGTATGTGTAGGATCTAGAGTGTACCTCTAAAGCATGAACACATGGAATACCGCGTGAACATCTGATAGATTTGATGGTAATGCCAATCGATAAGTGATTGTACCAACCCTGTCGAGTACCTCAAAGGGTCCGATATACCATGTCGATAGTTTCCCCCGCTTCCCAAACCTGACCATTCTCCTCTTAGGCATCACCGTCAAGAAGACATGATCACCAACCTCGAATTCCAGAGGTTGCCGCCGCCTATCGGCATAACTCTTATGCTAGCTCTTAGCCATGAGAAGATGTTTGCTTATCAAATCCACCTTCTCCGAGGTGTCTCTAATCAAATCTGAACCCGTAGAGGGTTTCTCTCCAACCCCCATCTGAAAAATCAAAGAATTGCATGGTCTCCCATACAATGCCTCATAGGGTGTCATCTGTATGCTTGTCTAATCACTGATGTTGAAGGTGAACTCCACTAAGGGTAAGTGCTCTTCTCAGTTACCCTTGAGATCAAGGATGCATGCCTGTAGTATGTCCTCTAAAGTGTTGATGGTCCTCTCTGACTGACTGTTTGTTTTGAGATGAAAAGACGTGTTCATCATCAACTCTGTCCCCATTGTCCGTTGAAAACTCTCCCAAAAATGGATTGTAAATCTGGGATCCCGATCCGATACTATAGATATGGTCACTCCATGTAATTGGACTATCTCTCGTATATATAATCAGCATAATTCCTTCAATGTGAAGGTCATCTGCATAGCCAAAAAGTGTGTCGACTTCGTACGCCAGTCCACTATCACCCATATAGCGTCATACCCACGTGAAGTCAGTGGCAAGTTGGTCACAAAATCCATAGTGACATGTTACCACTTCCACTCATTCATTTCCAAAGGTTGGAGCAACCATGTTGGTCTCTGGTGCTCTGTATTAACCTACTGACATGTGACACACCTGCTAACAAAATTTCCAATCTGTCTCTTTATCCCGCTCAAGTAGTACTAGCGACAAATATCATAGTTCATCTTCATGCCACCTACATGCATAGCAAAATAGGAGCAATGAAACTCCCTAAGGATCTCCTCTCTCAGATCCACAAATTGGGGAACCACAACCCATACCATAAACCAAAGACTACCATCTGCGTGAATGGCCCAGCCCGCTTGGTAGGGATCCCTAAATTTTCTCCTACCTTGGGAGGATTTACTTTGGCCTTGGTCTTGGTAGTCGCAACCCTACCCCTGACACCCTTGTGGGTTAGAAGTCTTTTGCTTCTTCCCCACACTAGAAGAAGAGGATTGACCCTCATTTTTCTTGTCCTTAGCACTCGCCTCCAGGATGCTCTTTCTATCTTCCACTTCCCTCTCAATGGTTATAGCTGTCTTGACCATTGAATCCAAGTCTTGTAGGCGATGACCCATAATCTTTCCCCGGATAGACAACTTCAAGCCATCCTCGAACTTCCTCACTTTGGCCATGTCTGTGGCCACAAACTCATCAGTGAAACGGGCTAGCTTTGTGATCTTAACCATGTATTTCATCACCGTCATTGTCCATTACTTGAAATCCAATAATTTTTGGGCTTTTACTTGCTGAACAACCGACGGGAAGTACTTCCCCATGAAGAGCTCATGGAACTCTCCCCAAGTCATTGCCTCTATATTCTTCGAGGCCTTTGCCCATTCCCACCATAGATGGGCCTCTCCCTCAAGCTAGAATGCAGCTACCCTTATCTTGGTGGCATCGAATTTGATCTTTATAGCCTCTAAGAACTTATCTACTTGTTGGAACTAATGGTCAGCCACCATTGGGTCCGTCCCTCCCAGAAAGGTTGGTAACTTATGTACCTTGAACCTTTGGAGGTTGTTCGAGCCTCCTTGGCCCACATTGGCACTAACTTGCAAAAAGGTGGCAATCATCGTGTCCATAACCTCCATAAAGGCTTGTTGGTCAAAAGATTGTGGTGGTTGGTTGTTATTTTGCCCACCTCCTCTGCCATTCCGGTGTCTTCTTCCTCTATTTGCCATCTACACACATGTTAGATAGCAACAGAGCGCTAACTTAATATCCCAAAGTTAGGGACCAAAGTCTAAACAATGAGAATTTCTTTCCTTGTTTCACTAGTAGGAGGTATGTCACCCACTAGTAGACACCTTAACCATGAATCTTCCCGTTCTTTCCTTTTTCGACCCTCAAGGTTATGTTTTCTAACCCTAGAGTTTCATTTTCATACACATAAGATCATGTATATAATTCACATAACACATAACATGTAGCATTCAAAAATTTAACATGCAATGCACAATGGATGCAATCCCCTAGACCCATGCTCCGCAAGCCCTAAGTAAATCGAGAACCTAGGCTCAGATACCAAGTTGTGATGCCTCAAAAATTCGAGGGTTCTTTCTCAATCCGTTGATAACCCATCAACCAGCAAAAGTATCCGTGTATGCCGTATAACCCAACACCACATCATCACATCCCCATTACCTAGATCACAACCACATAGAGTTTGGGCAGACTCTCCATTATACCGGAGCACTTCAAAACTCATAACCTGTGCATGCATCAATCACTAGACCATTCCAATGTCCAATCCTCATTAATTTACACTTAATATTGAACAAATTACATATCCTTTAAGCAAGAAGGCTCAAGAGGTGAAAGCTAGGCAAGGTTGCATTTCAAATTTTAGTTTTTGTGAAGAAGTATTGATACCTCGTGTACTTCATATCGGTACCTGAGCTTTCTATTTGCCAAGTATCAGTACCTGTAAACATGGTACTGGTACCTGAGCCCTCGATGGCGTGGTAACGGTACCTATGAACCTAGGTATTGATACTAGAACCCACTGTCAGTAGGTACCGGTACCTATAAGCCTAGGTGCCAGTACCTGGGCTCTCTATATGCCAGGTACCTAGAGCCCAAATTTTTTCCAAACTTTCCCAAATCAAACTTTTAGCCATCCAATACATACCTCATCCATTCCATTTATTCCTTTTACAAAAGAACAATGTCCCATAGCATGCCTTTGCTAAATACAAGGTTTTATATATGATTTATATGAGGACAAAATAAAGTATAAAATGATTACAAAATGGGATTCACGAGCCACAACCCAACTCGGTCGTCAACAAGGGCCCAAGTAAGAGCCATCCACCAACACATGTCTTGCACCTGAAATGTTATTCTCATAAAGGTGAGTCACGCCTAATATGGTATTCGTAAAAAGGCTACCTCCCAACCCAGATGTAGTTGAAATGTTCACATGCAATGTCATGCGTAGATATCCGGCCATTCCAAGCCTTCGCCATTAACGTTGCACATCCAATGACCATTTACAAATTTTGGATCTTTCTTGGGTAGGTATTTATGGACTTCCACCAACAAGTATCCAATGGGCATGATATCTATGGACTTCTACCAATGGATCTGCATGTATTCTTGTAAGACCCTGTACTAAAATTAAATAAGAATAATAATATCTTAAGAGTTTTCCAAATATGAATAAAATGAGGATAAAAACTTAGAATCATTGTTGAAATATTAATCATGAAGTTTGAGTTTCGAACGGATTGACTTTTGGGTCAAACTTAATTTTTTTGGATGTGTGTAAGATTGATAAGGGTAACTAAATAAATATATTAATTTTTTTTTATCAAAATAACATTACCATTGAATTCGGGAGGTCGGAAAACATTGGGAGAGGTAATATGGGATGTATTAGAAGTTAGGAAGTATTTTAGAAGTAAAACCAAATTGGAGTGAAATTGGGTAAAAAGGGGTGATAGACACTGCTTAGTATTTTGATCATAACTTTATATTTTGATGTCCAATTGATCTTACATTTTTACAGGAAATATTAGACATCTAGGGCTACAAAAGTGTATTTCATGAACAATTTCCAATTCGACCTCTAAATGGGTCAAAACTGACCTGGAAGTCGCACCAAAAATCTGTGAACAGTACGAAGGAAACCCAATTTTTTTTGAACAGAAAATATCGGGTTTTGCTCGATTTTCTTGCCCTATAAAAACCTAATGTCGTCCCTTTAGCATTCATTTCACCCCTCCAAACCCTAGGAACCATTTTAGAGGAATAGAGGAAGATAGAAATACCAATCAAGAGGGATTTATACCTTGTAGAAATCAAAACTTCAAATTCTTCAAGAATACATTCTCCTCCCATTTTCTTCCATTCTTGCTACCCTCTCACCCAAATCTTTTGAAACCCTAGGAGGAGAAGATTAAGAGGAAAAGAAAGGAGAGCAAGAAGGTCTTGAAGCTTGGGTCTTAGCTTGGAATCTTGATTTAAGGTAGGGGATTTTCTCTCAATCTCTCACATTGAGGCTAGATATATATCTATAGATATATATATGTATATAGATATATGTTTCTTCACTCTCCTTCTCATATATATAATATGAAATACATGATTCTTGTTCTATTTGTAATAAATGCCATGTTTTGAACAATATGAAGGGTGGGTAACCACCAAAGCTCGATTGATTTTTTTTTATCTTCAAAGCCCTAGTTTTCAAGAAAAGAGGATTTTCTCCTAATTTCTTCTTTGTCTTTGATTTTAAAAATTTAGTGTTGAATATTGTATAACAAAATGATATAGATTACGATCTCTTGCATATTTTCTTGGATTATTCGATTATATGACAAATGTGAAAACAAAATTGGGGATTTTACTATATTTGGGAAATTGTTGTGAATTGTGAATATTCTTGATTTCCTCATTGTATGGTTGTTGTGATGGACTTGGATTACCTTCGAGAGATGCCGTAGAGTGTTAGAGGTTAGTCTATCCCAATGGGGGGTGAGATGGTTGCCTAATGCTCGTAGTGGATCGTTGTTGTGCTCGCGATCACTATTGTTCACATATACACCGAGAAAAAGGGTTAGTATACTAGACACCTTGGGAGGATTTCGTCAATGCCGTAGGAGACGGTACACGCCCTTCCTAAAGAGATTTGTGATTGTTGGTTGAAATTGGTGGACTAGGCATGATCGTTAGGTAGATTCACGAGAATCAATCAACATACATGGTACGGGGATGAACCAAAAATACATGGAATCGGGAGTTGGGTCGTTCTTGCCGATGCATTGGTATGGGACAATGCTTAGGGAGAAGCCCTTCTTAAATAGCTTAAATTAGAATTTTTTTTATCGATGCTAAACTCACTTTATTCTTTTAACTGATTATTGCTATTGTTTAAACTTGAGATCTCTTTTAAAATGTCACTGTTTTCATTCCAAACCTATATATATGTTAGTTGTGAAATGAGACCGACCGTTTGCTATGTTTTTCAAACCTTGTTTGAGTTGAGAGGATTTTGCTACAGAGCTTTGTGCTCACCCCCTACAAATAAAAAATTTTCAGATTTCACACTTGAGGAGGAGTTAGGAGCCGAGGAGCCCACCCATTGGAAGACTCCGCTTGACGGGGATGTGGATCCCGAGGTGGACGCTTAGAGCGACACTTTTATTTTGTTCTAGACTAAATTATGCTTAGAATATCCTTTTGAACTCTAGTTCATTTCTGTTATTTCCACTGTGTTATATTATTACATTTTGGAGATGTAAAGGCCAAGATTAGACCTATTAATTTGGGATGATAGTGTGGACATGACATATGATGAATGCAAGTTTATTTTATGATGGAAAAATGGACCCGGTGTGGTCAATAGTTATGCATATGTGGACCCGGTGTGGTCAATTGTAATATAATTGTACAGGTTGTGTTTTGGGTAGAGCTCCCCGTACAAAGGAGACTCTGCCCAAATTTTGTTAAAATATGAATGGTTGATGAATGAAAATTTCGTCGTGATGAATTTTACTTAATGCTCTCATACGGTAAATGGTTTTTAGAATGTAATGTCACCCACAGGGGTTTTTGGGGCGTTACAATTCTCTTACCAATCCAAGCTCATGCCTTTCTAGTTAAGCCGAGAATGTTGCAACTACTTCCTACATTCAACAGAATTGAGAGGGACAATCCTTATTTGCACATGAAGGAACTCGAGGATATAGTTGTAACCTTCCTCACTAATTACACTATGGAAGACATAGCTCACTTGAAATTGTTTCCCTTTTCCCTTAAGGACAAAGCCAAAATATGGTTGAATTCCTTGTGGCCTAGATCCATAACTTCTTGGGCTCAAATGCTTTCCGAGTTTTTGAACAATTCTTTGTGGTGCCTAAAACCACAGCTCTTAAAAAACAAATCCAAAACTTTCAAAAAACTCCAATGAACAATTTTACAACTGTTGGGATCACTACAAGAAATTACTACAATCCATTCCATATCATGGTTTTGAATCATGGCAATTGGTGAGTTTCTTCTACGAAGAGATTACACCGGGTCATCACCAATTCATTGACATAATGTGCAATGGTGAGTTCTTAAACAAGGACCCTGATGATGCACTAGACTACTTTAGTACATTAGCCCAAAATGCACAATCTTGGGACATCACGGATCCCACCGATGTACCTAGGTCATCTCCAAGTAGTAATCAATCACATGGGGGAGGGATGCATGATTTGAGACACCGAGAAGACTTGTTTTCTGAAATTTCCAGGTTGTCTAGGAAAGTGGAGTGTCTTGAGGTAAATAGGAGACACGAGGTGTCCAATGTTTCAAAGGCCGAGGAGTCTTGCTTAATTTGTGAGAGTGTGTAGCATTCCGTATCGGAGTGCGCTAACATTCCGGCACTTAAGGAAGTGTACCATGAGCAAGTTAATGCCTTTCACCAAACTAGGCAATCATTCTCCCCAAATTCATACACTTACAATTTGGGTTGGAGTAATCACCTAAACTTTAGTTGGAAAAATGAGCATCCCACTCCTCATGGTTCTAATGCATATTCACCTCACATGCCTCCTAAGCAAAGTCAATAACAAGGTCAAGGTCAAACGTCTAACTCTCAGTACCCTCGGTCCAATCTATAAGGGTATTCACCGAACCTACCTCCACAAAATTTTTCCCAAGGACCATTCAATCCTCCCACCTACCAACCTCCCCATAAGAGGAATTTGGAGGAAGTGGTGTATAAATTCATCCAAAGCCAAACCACCATCAACAATCAAAATGCCATAGCTTTTAATGACATTAGGACTCAACTCATAAAGTTGACAAATTCCATGGGGACATCACAACAAGAGAAGGGGAAATTCCCTACTCAACCCCAAGAAAACCCTAGAGGTCAACATGTCGTTGGGTCATCGGAGCCCATAAGGAAGAATTGTGAGCAACTCAAAGTGGTCACCACCCTTCGAAGTGGCAAACAAATTGATAAGACCATTGTGTCAAAATTCTCACCCGATACCACATTGCCAACAAAGAAAAAGACTAAAGTGACACCAAGGGGGTTAAGGTGAGTGAGAATAAAAAACTGGTTGATGAAAGTATGCATGTATCCCCCATTCCTGCCCCTTTTCCCAATCATTTGAAGCCACCCATGAAGGTGACTAACTATTCTAATATAATTGAGATGTTCAAGCTAGTTAAAATCAACATTCTACTCCTTGATTCCATAAAGCAAATCCCACCATGTGCCAAGATCTTGAAGGACTTGTGCACAGTGAAGAGAAAATTGAATGTTCACAAGAAGTCATTCCTCACCGAGCAAGTAAGCTCAATATTGAGGATGAACACTCCACCAAAGTTCAAAGATCTCAGATGCCCTACCATTGCCATCACAATAGGGAATTACCGGGTGGAGCAAGAATTTCTTGATTTGGGGGCTAGTGTCATTCTCCTACCCTATTCGGTGTACGAACAACTCCAACTTGAGAAGTTGAAGCCAACTTTAATCACTCTTCAATTGGCGGTTCAAAGCATTTGAACACCGAAGGGAGTGGTTGCGGATGTCTTGATTCAAGTGAATAATTTTTATTTTCTTGTCAATTTTATTGTGCTTGAAACTTACCCTGTTGCTAACCCCGGATCCCAAATTCCCGTCATATTAGGTAGACCTTTCCTTGCTACTTCTAATGTTGTTATTAATTACAGGAATGGATTGATGAAGTTTATGTTTGGGAACATGACAATGGACTTCAATGTGTTCAATCTATGTAAACAATCAAGGGATGATGAGGAAGTGCAAGAAGTCAATAGGATGGACACATTGGTGGAGGAACACTTGGAGCTGCTGGACATGTTGAAATTGGGGGAGGAAGAGGTTGATGATCAAGAGGAGTTGGAGAGCTTGAAAGGAGTGGAAAAATGGATCCCAACAATTGAGAAGCTTCCACACCAAGGCAAGAAGATCTTTCCATCGAATGAGTAAAAACCCATCTTGGAGTTGAAGCCATTACCATCCATTCTTAAGTATGCATACCTCAGGGATGACAAGACCTTTCCGGTGGTGATAAGCTCAACTTTGGAGGAAAAGCAAGAAATGGAACTCTTGAAAATGTTGAGGAGGCAAAAAGGAGCAATTAGTTGGACAATTGTCAACATCAAGGGGATAAGCCCCCTCATTTGCACATACCACATCTACCTTGAGGAAGATTCCATGCCATCCCAACAACGACAAAGAATCACTTCCCTTTGCCATTCCTTGACCAAGTATTGGAAAGAGTAGCCAGACACTTGTTCTACTGTTTCTTGGATGAGTACTCCGGCTACAATCAAATTGAGATCGTATTGGAGGATCAAGAAAAGACCAACTTCACTTGCCCTTACGGTACCTTTGCCTAACGAAACATGCCTTTCGGGTTGTTTAATGTCCCCAGGACTTTTCAATGTTGCATGATGGGGATCTTTAGTGATATAGTGGAGAAGATCGTGGAAAAGCTTATGGATGACTTCTCAGTTTTTGGGGATTCTTTTAGTGGATGTTTGGAGAATTTGGAGAGAGTTCTCGAGAGATACGACGAGAAGAATTTGGCCCTCAATTGGAAAAAGTGTCACTTCATGGTGACACAAGGAATTGTGCTTGGGCACATCGTCTCGGCAAAGGGGATTGAAGTTGACAAATCAAATGTGGGTGCAATTTCCAACCTCCCCACGCCAAAGGTCATCAAAGATAAGAGGTTTTCTTGGTCTTGTCGGCTTTTATCATAATTTTATTAAAGACTTTAGTGCATTGGCCCAACCTTTTACCAATTTACTTTCGAAAGATGTCCCATTTGTTTGGTTGGATAATTGTGAGGTATCTTTAAAAAATTGAAAAACATACTCACTACACCTCCAATTATGCGACCACCCAAGTGGGATATACCATTTGAGCTTATGTGCGACGCGAGTGATTACGCGGTCGGCACAGTGCTCGGTCAAAGGGAGGACAAGAGACCTCATGTAATATACTATGCTAGCAAAACTCTTAATAAAGTTCAAATGAACTATACCACCACCGAAAAGGAGTTTCTAGCAGTAGTATTTGCATTGGATAAATTTGATCCTACATCATTGCTTCACCTATAGTAGTCTATACCGATCACTCTACTTTGAAGTATCTTTTGTCTAAGAAGGATGCCAAACCGAGACTCATTAGGTGGATACTCCTATTACAAGAATTCAACTTGACGATCAAGGAAAAAAAGGGAGTTGAGAACATGGTAGCGGACCATTTTTCTCGACTTATGGTGCAAGATGCCGAAGAGCACATTCCTATCCCTTACTTCTTTCCTAACGAGCATTTACTTTTGATTTATTCTATATGTCCCTTGTATGCTGACATATGTAATTATCTTGCTACAAGACAAATACCACCGCATTGGAGCCCAGAGGATAAAAGGACGTTCATGGCGGATGTAAAGTACTTTTACTTCGACAACCCATACCTGTTCAACTACTGCCCTGACCAAGTCATGCAGAGATGCATACCTGAAAATGAACAACTAGATGTCCTTCCATGTGTCATTTGGCTACCTATACATTCTACTAGAAGTGGACTACCAGGTCGTGGTCAAGTTTCTCAAGGAGAACATATTTTCAAGGTTTGAGATGCCTCGTGCTATGATAAGCGATGGTGGATCACGTTTCTGTAATAGGTCATTCGCATCTTTGATGCATAAGTATGGTGTCACACACAAGGTCTCCACCACATACCACCCACAGACCAATGGCCAAGTCGAGTTGGCCAATAGGGAGATTAAAAATATCTTTGAGAAAACGGTGAATCCGAATAGGAAAAATTGGTCATTTAGATTGACCAATGCCCTATGGGCTTACTGCACTGCTTGCAAGACTGTCCTATGTATGTCTTTCTACCGGCTCGTCTATGGCAAGGCTTGTCATTTGCCAGTTGAAATGGAACACGAGGCCTATTGGGCCATAAAGACTCTAAACTTCAATTTGAGAATAGTCGGAGAGTATAGGAAGCTAGAAATCAATGAATTGGAAGAGATTCAAAGAGATACGTATGAGAGCTCTAAAATTTCAAAAGAGCGGGCTAAGATCTTTCATGATAAGTCCATTGTGAGGAAGTCATTTAAGCCGGGGCAAAAAGTGTTCTTATACAACTCTCGTCTCTCAATTTTTCAAGGGAAACTCCGATCCCATTGGGATGACCCCTATATTGTCAAGGTGGCCTACCCCAATGGAGCTATGAAAGTTACAAATCCCGAGGATGGCAAGACATTCAAGGTTAATAGTCAAAGACTTAAGCCATTTTTTTAGGGGTTTGAAGGACAAGAAGTGGAGGAAAATTTTGGGAATCCATTTTACCCGGACTTGTTAGAGGATTAAATTTTATGGATCCATTTTACTTACTTTATCTATGCGTATAGTGTTGTTTTTCTTAAGTTGTCGATACTGGTGTTTTTTGTCAAAGCTTAAGTGCAAGGTGTTCTCTAACCCTTCTCATCCTTTTACAGTCCTTTATTGTAGAGCACATCTTTTTTGTTGCATTGAAGACAATGTAGGATTCAAATTGGAGGGTGAGGTGCACCATTTGAATGATACACCAATGTTTGTGAAAATTTTTGTTGAAAATACCAATTTTGTGGTGAAATTCACCTTTCACATATCACACATTTTTTTTTTTACAATTGTTTCTAATTATGCGAAATTCTTGAAAATTTTTGTGAAAAATATCTAAATGTTGATTTGTATTCCCTTATTTAGAGTGTTATGGGTTTGTTGATATTTTGAACTTTGTATTGAACCTTGAGCACATGAGCACAATATAGAAGTTATCCTATGCGTGAGTATCATAGATGTATTTGCTTTTGAACTCAACCTTAAGTGGACCTTAAATGTGTAATTTTGGCAATTTACGGATTGGATTCATTTTTTAATGCTTGACATGAATAGTAGAAATGAGTAAGGACCTATGAGAGATTTAGTGTCAATCCTTTTTGGAGGGAACTTATATTTGCTCAAGGAACAATTTTTTAAATTCCAAATTTGTTCAATAATCTCATTATTTTGGTAGGTGCATTTGGGTAATTGATTGACTTTGTCTTGATATGTACAATGCTCCCCCATGCCTATCTAGAAATGATCTTAGGTCGTCTTTGATTTAATTTGAGCCTTAAGCCTTTTTCTTGTGAAAGTTTCTCCCTAGTGTCGTGATTGAGCCTTAATTGTAAATTTGTTTCCATACCACACATTTGACCAAGCCAATGCAAAATGATAAAAAAATCTACCTCACCTTGGTTGTTCCTAGAGCTGAACATGAGTTATCATAAAAGAGAAGGAAACATGGTGTGGAAACTCAAACAAAAGGGATGAATGTTGTTGAAACTTAAAGAGTTGAATGGAAAAAGAATGAAAATCCAAGAAAAAGAGAACAAGGGGTGAAAAGAAGAAAAAAATGACAAAATAAAAGGAAAATGTTAAGGAAAAAAAAAGAGAAAAAGAAACAAAGAGTGTGGTGATGGTGTTAGACTAAAAATCCCATGAAAAGGGAGATGTTTTAAAACAATAGTCATTCACTCAAAAAAACCCTCTTTGTTGTCCTTTATCCTTCGTTTCATTTACCTAGATATCACCCAAATCCTCATTACAACCCATGAAAGTCCTAAATGATCTAGAGAAGCATGGGAGATGCATACTTTTAAAGAAAAAGAGGAGATGGTTTTGCTACCTAATGCCCTAGCATTCCCTTCACAAGATTATGCCAAGGTTGTTTCAATTTCATGCATGAACTTCATTTTTGGATTATATGTGAGCATACTTCAGTTTGTGCACAAGATTCTATATCACATGTACACATGGAGAGCATGCCAAGATAACTAGAGTGTGATTCATTATTAAGAGAGACCTTTGGTGAGTTTTGCTTCAAAGCTGAATTTAGCTAGCCAATCGAATGTGAATTCTATTGTGTAAATACTTAAATTATATGTCCAATTCACACACACATGAATTTGAAAATGAATGTGTAGGTGCATACTCTAGACTAGTATTTAAAACTATGGTGATGCTCATGTGTGCTTAGTTCGGGCATTTGAATGATGTGTTATGTAGCCCATGCTTGCAGGATAGGGAAATATTGCTCAAGTTTTTGATATTTGAATGAATTAGGAATGTCCTTGTCATTTGAATACGTGTCTTACATTTTGGGTGTTCATTTTGATAGTTAAATGTAGAGATCCATACTTAGTGTTTTGAAAGAATCGAAATTTTAAATCATATTGCTATTTTGGTAATGACATGAGGCATGATGGTTCAAATTGTGGTACAAGTGTAGCACATGTTTTGGGTGGAGTAGAGGTCATAATTAGAGTGTTAGAATGTATAGGAGTTGAAGGGAAGTGGAGAGCACAAGGTTTTGCAAATAAGTGAAAACCTAACGGTAGTTTTATACAAAAACTACCGGTAGGTTTTGCACACTGGTCCTGAACCTACTGAAAAACTACCGGTAGTTTTGCTCACTAGAGTAAAACCTAGTGGTAGGTTTGGCATCCACCCACCAGTAGGTTTTGCCCAAAATGCCAAAATTAAGGGTTTTAATCAGATTTTTTCTAGAAAATAGTTCATTGTCTCCCTAAGTTACAAAACCTAATACATTTCTCTCTCCCTCGAAGCATCTCTAAGCCTAAAAATCCCTCAGCCATTGCCATTAATCTCTCATTTCTCACTCCTA
This sequence comes from Ilex paraguariensis, assembly GCA_963454935.2. Classification (NCBI taxonomy): domain Eukaryota; kingdom Viridiplantae; phylum Streptophyta; class Magnoliopsida; order Aquifoliales; family Aquifoliaceae; genus Ilex; species Ilex paraguariensis. The sequence goes on from CAUOFW020006512.1 coordinate 19,858, forward strand.
GGGCTATTGTTTGAGTAGATTTTATTGAAGATTTGTGAATTGCAATGTTTCGAGCTTATAAGGTTTCGGTGTGTTTGCAGGTAAAAGAGCTTAAATGGTGCATGCTAGACTCCTATCATGGTGCTTAAGGTCAAAGGAGTTGAGGGGAAGGCTTGATGACAGCTTGGAAGGTGAAAGAACCAAAAGTTAAAACCTACCAGTAGGTTTGTCATAAAACTACCGATAGGTTTTGGCTACTGGAGTGGTTTTTACAGGAAAACACCAGAAGGTTTTAGCTACTGGAGTAAACCTACTAGTAGGTTTGGTCATCGACCTACTAGTAGGTTTTTCTGAAAACGCCAAATTCTGCAAATCAAGCTCTGCCACTTTGTGGGTCCCAACCATGGGTCTCCCACTTGTTCCCTGACACTCCTTACACACAGACATGCCTCCTCAACCTTAGCCTTGGACTTTGAAGGCTTTAGCATTAATAAGGAGGAGAGAGAAGAGAGGAAGCCTGGGAGTTGCTGGGTAGGCTGTCCTAGCCTGCCCCATGCCATCCAATTAGCCTCCTATGGATGGGAGGGCTATCTCACACCTAGGGGGACCTCCATGGACGAAAATGGAAGCTTCATTCACCATTATTCAGATCGCTGTCTCACACCTAGGGGGACCTCCATGTAGAAAGAGAAGCTCCAAGGTAGAAGACATAGTATAGAGAGAGAAAGCTTAGATTTTTGCATTCTCTTCGTCCATTTCACTTGTAATCCTCTGTAAGACTTTTGTAAGCTTCATTTAATGTCTTTGATGTCATTTATTTCATTCCTCTTAATAGTGTGCAATGATTTGGTTTGACTAGGTTAAGTGTGAATGTGGTTATGAGCTCTTGATACACCGTAGACTTGTCACGGAGTATGCTTGAATCCTCACCTCCATTTTAGTCCCTCGCTTTCTATGAATCAATCAAACATCTAGGCACCATTGGAGGAAGGTCTTGAGTTAATTTGACATTCTCATTGGAATGACCTCTTTGGATTAGGCAACACTTGTTTCCATTTCATTTTCATTAAGAACAAAATTCAGCAAACCTCAAACATCAAAGATTTTTACACTTTTCCTTTTTCTGCAAAATACTTTCAACACATTTCACCTTCCTTCCCCGAGGAGACGACCTTGGAATACGAATTTCAAGTAAAACACGACCCTCAAAGTCTCCCTACACTTAGAGAGCACTTTTGTTCATACACACACACACACATTTCATTCCACACACACGTTTGCCCTATTTCCCACATCATTCTGAGGGAGAGTGACACTCACCTACACTCAAAAGCCATATACACATTTGAGGGTGATGTGCGAAGATTAGGTACAATGGGAAAACTCAAGCAATATATCATAAGGCATATACCAACATTTCCCAACATCAAATCCCAAGTATGTTATAACATAATCAATGCAATTAACACACTTAATTCACATAGGCATTTCATCAAACACTTTTAAGGCATAAATGTAAGCACAAAGCATGCCTAGTCAACACATTCATCTTGATATTTCACTGAGCAATTTCACCAAAATCCAATTCTTGCAAGAATTAATTTTAACCATTCTTATACCCATTTTTCACATTTCAACTACAATAGGTATGTGTTATACATGAGATTCCATCTCCAACACCCTACCCTTTTCATATTTCAACCCTAGATTGAAAATAAACATAGTTAGGAAGTGAACCCTAAATCTTGAAGCGTAATACATGTAGTAGAGGCTTCAAAATACCCAAATCAAGTTTTAAACCTTGATTCCCAAAAATCCCAATCTTGAAACCTCGACGAAATCCATAATTTTTGGTACGTAGACGTAGTGATTAGCACAAAATATTGCACATCGTGTATGCTTTTATACCTTTTATACTTGCTTTTGTTGTGAAAGGGGGAGAAAATACAATTAAGCAAATAATTAATGATGTTGTTGTGTGATTGTAGTTAAAGATTTAGAAATGGCTTGAGTTAAGCCTCCATCATAGTGCTCAAAGTCAATGGAGATGAGGGGGTGGCTTAATGGGAGGCTTGGAAGGTGAAGAAATCAAGAAAAAGGCAAATCATGAGAAAACCTTCCGGAAGGTTTGCACACTGGACATCTTCTACCTCTGCCCCTGCCAAAACCTTCTAAAAGGTTTTGCACACTAGATTTGGATATACCGCAAACCTTCCGGAAGGTTTTGCACACTAGGAAAAACCTTCCGGAAGATTTTGCTGAAAAATGTCAGACACCTGTAACTTAAGTTTTGCCACTTGGGGGCCCACCATTGATTCTCCCACATATCTCCTAACATTGTCTACATACAACCATGCCTACAAGAACCTAACTTCTAACTTTTGAGGTTGGAGAATGGGAAATGAAGAGAGAGAATAAGGGGCATGGTGGGTGGAAGCTAAGCTTGTCTTAGCCTGTCCAAGCCATCAACTCACCTCCCATTGATGGGAAACCTACACACACAGGCTATAGGAGCCTCATGGATGAAAATTCAAAAGAGTTACACCATTGTAGACCATTATTTAGCATTGTAGAGAGAGAAGCTCAAGGAAGAAGACATAGTTTAGAGAGAGAAAGTTTGGATTTTTGCATTTTCTTACCCATTTCACTTGTAGTCAGCTGTAAGCCTCTTGTAATCTTCATTTATGGCACTTTAATGTCATTTATTTCAAGTGTGTTGCAATTTTAGTCATGTGTCTTTTAATCTACCATTGTTACATTTAAGCTTCAAGCTTTCCAAATGGGTTTTAAATGCACTTATCTTTGTAGTTAACTTTCTTTACATTAATACAAGTTTTAATCTCCATTTCTTTACCATGTCTCTTTACACGTTGTATGTCTTTGCATTCATTATGAGTAGCTAAGTGTTTAGTTGTCCAATCCAAGGGAGATTTTCTCTTGCGTATGCTTAACCAACTCTCCGTCATTCTTCCTCCTAGTGTATAAGGTGTTTGGTTTGACTAGGTTGAGTGCGGACGTGGTTGAGAGCTCTTAATACACTGTAGACTTATCACGGGGTATGCTTGAGCCTACACCTCCACATTAGTCCCTCACTTCCTACGAATCAATTAAGCACCAAGACACCATTGGAAGAATGTTTTGGGCTGATTTGGCATTCCCATTGGAATGACTCCTTTGGATTAACCAACCTTATTTCCATTGCATTTTTAGCAAAGACTTCACTCACCAAAATACAAACTCAAAAGATTTTACACTTTTCCATTTTCACAAAATCACCTTCACACAATTCAAACTTCCTTCCCTGAGGAGACGACCTTGAAATACCCATTCCAAGTAAAACACGACACTTGAAAGTCTCTCTTCACTTGGAAAGCACTTTTGCACACACACTCACATTTTCATCCACACACACACTTTTTTTCTATTTCTAGCATCAAACCCGAGTAAGAGTGACACTTACCTACACACATAAGCCATATACACTTAGTCTGGGTTAGTGTTTGGAGATTAGGGTGAACGCCATCATGCACGTAGCTCTCGTCGTGTAGAACAACTTTTGTTCTTGGCCTGAGGTAATCCGACAAATAAATCGCCATAGATTGCAAGAAGAAGGTAGAGATGGGGAGAGTTTCTCTTTTCTTTCTATCTCTCTGTCTCTCTCTCTCTATTCCAAAAATCAGCTGAAAATGGGAAGAAAATCTGATTTTCTTCCCCTTTTATACTTTTAAATACTTGGCCCACAACATGCCACACGTCCCATGTTATGTTTAATATATTTTATTTGAACTAACTTTAAATTATTTTTCATATTTTGCAATTAAATCTCGATCACATTTATTTTAATCGTATGACACCTGATCATGTCGTAAAATTCAAAAAATCTGATCGTCTTAGAATTCAACGAAAATTGACTGGGTAATAAGATTTCACGAGATGAATTCAACGGTGAGGTCCATTTCATCATCTAA